>JAKCPB010001842.1:0-63933 GCA_021442155.1 Cymbidium sinense
ATTGAAAAGAACTAACACTTGCCTAATTTCATATCCTATTCATTCTATATTATCACTTAAGAAAGATACTTATACTTACACATATAAATATAAAACAAAAAAATAAATAACACAAAAAATTTTTCATTCATTCTTTTCCATTCATTTCTTTTATACACATGCTTGTATTTAAGGAAAGTGGTATATTAATCGAACAACCCAGGGTTGAGGCTTTATGTAGCCCTAAGTAGGTCTTGTACCTTACATTTTAATAACAATGTGGCGTAATCACTTATACCTTTCATACATTCATGTGTGCATGTGAAAATTGGATAAGAAACCCCTTTGCTACTTAATAAGAATCATGCATCATAAACATTCAAATTTTCTTAAATGAATTGCTTAGCATGTATCATGAAGTGTGATAAATAGCCCCATTTGTATGTATCGATATGCTTAGGACTCATTCATATGCATGCCATACATGTTGGGAAAGAAATGAAGTGATCTATGTTTTGTGAATTTAGTTCATTTTACTTAACCTTGAAATGCCTTTCTTTTGATATAGGGTTGTTTAGAGTTCATCTAAACTTAGGATTAATTAAAACACTTAATTAAAACATTCACTATATAAACTAAAACATGAATCCACTTTAGAAATTACTTAGGTTAGGAAGGAGTTCTCTCTTTTCCCTCTCTTTATAACTTAGTAATTAATTCTAGGATTCATTTAAACCCAACCAAAACATAAAAATAAAATCAATCCAAAAAAATTAAATCACTTAAATGAAACCCTCCTCTAAGTTGAACATCCATCTTACTTAGAAAATTCTAACTTAAAGCCATAGCTAAGCATACCACATAAACCTCTAAAGCACACACATTAGGCTAAATCACCACTTTTAGCTTTAGGTTAGATGCATGGTTTGATGCTTTCTTTTGTGATATATGTTTTAGTCTGATGTTAGGATGTATGTGTGTAGAATGAATGGTATGATCTTAGTCTAACCATTGTTTTTGAAGGGCTTGTGCTTAAGTGCTTGTGATAAATAAAAATATAAATACTTTTTTACTATGTAGGTGCTTATACCCCTAAGCATAATACAATAGGTCAGTTGGATTTAGTCATCCATGTGTGGGGTGATAAGTCCAATATACATGCTTGGGATTTGTGTGCTTTATTTAGCTAATCTCTATTTTGCAAGTGTAAGCTAGATTTACTTTTCCTTTCCATGTAATTTTTGAAATTAGGATTTTAGAATGATTGTTATGGGGATTAGGATGAGCACATTGGTCATAAGATCTCATCTTATGCACCATGTGAAGCCTTTGGATCATCCACCTTCCAACCATCTAAAAGAAGGAACCAAAGAAGAAAGAAGAAAAGAAGAAAGAAGAAAAGAATGAATAAATGAAGCTTGAAGACCCCATAACAATGAGCTCCTTACTTAATTGTATGTAATTCATTTGTAATCTAAGTTGTATAAGGGTAGAGCTCAGCTACTCAACTTATTTTGGGTTTGTGTGGTACCACCAATGGCCTCTTATTCTTTTGTGATTAGCTTTATAAATTGATTGATGATTTGTTTAAGCTTGTGCATTAAGTGGCATCCTTTTCCTAGTTTTTTCTTTGCTTTATGTATGGCGTGGATGTGGATTAGGCTCTTAGGGAAAGATAAATCTTTTACCAAATTTAACAATTCAAAAATAAAAATAAAGACTCATAACCTCACCTAAAGCTTAGGCTAAAAATCAAGATAAAAGAATTAACAACCCCTTAGCTAGGTATGCGAGTGAATAGCTTTCATAAATAAGCTTAAAATAAGCTCATAGTGTCAATAACATATGGTATGGTCATTTAGGTCGCTTATATAGATCCTTGAGGGATCTCTTTGCCCCTTCAGTCTCACCTCTTCTACTCTACTATTTCTAAAAGCTCCATGAATCAATTTTAGTGAAAAGTCTTCTCCACCATAGACATCATGAGTAAGGACAAAGTAGGAGATTAGAAAGAAGATAGAAAGTTAGATATGATGGGGCTAAACAAGTCTTTTTTTTTCTAGGATAAAAAAAGTGGAATCTTCCTCATTCCGTGGTTCTTGCTTTGGGATCCATAAATTCATTGCTATTGAGTCTTCTAGTTAGCTTAGCCTGGGATAAGAAAAGATCCCTATTGATTCTACTTTGGGCAATGCCGTTCAAGAAAGAAAGATTCAAGCCTGCTTGGCTTATGGGTTTGGTCAATACCTAAACAGGTACATAGAAATTGAGAACAATTAGCATTTTTCCTAGCACAGATCCCTTTTGCCCTGCTAGTGCAACCGTGCGCATTTAGGGTTCTCACTTTCATCGATAATGATTGCCCTTTCCACTTAGACTATCCAAAGTTGACTAGAAGGAAGAAAGCAATGGTGAGAAAACTCTGCCACTATCTATCTATCCCCCCGTGCTACTCGACCTCCCTTATCCCTGTCTTCTACATGAATACACTATGCTACCATCAGTATCATAGCTAAAGTTAACTACTCATCTTCTCTAGATGATTCTCTTCCATTTACTTCATACACTATCTTTGCTACACACCTTGACTCACTCACTTGAATGATTTATTCATCACTCCATGCCTTTCAACTGCTCCATGCCTCAGCTTGGCTATAAGCCAAAACTCTGAAAAGCAAGGGGAGTCTTCCTAGACTTTGCTTAGGGTAGGGAGTGAGCCTTGGGTCATAATGAAGATAATAGGGCAGAACCATGAGCAATTTCCACTATTAGAATAACTACAATTGAATATGTTGTAAGGGCTACTAAAGAGGAATACTATTTGGATCTTCATTTTCTTCTACTTATATGATAGGAGCTTGTGAGTTCCTATTATAAAAGAGGACACTTACAAGATGCTTTGCATACAGACTCATTGCATCCCTTAGATGGCTACCTTATACTTATAAAAGGACTCACTCTATGAAAGGATTCATACCTAGACTATCCCTACCTTTCATGCTTGTTGGAGTCCGAGCACAAAAGACTAGGCTTGCAGACACTTCCTACTCCTTGAGTCCTTAGAAAAGGAGACATTAAGATTGCCAAGTGGAATTGGCCAGACTAATATACCACTTTCTTAAATACATGTGTGTGTACAAAAAGAAATGCATGGAAAGAGAATCAAGCAAAAAGTTTATGTTTGTTTGTTAAGTAGAAGAGGGTGACTCTTTTATCCATTTTCATATGCACATTTATAAGTATAAAAGACACAAGTGAGTACGATGCCATTGTTAACTAGAAGTGAGGTACAAGACCTACTTAGGGCTACTTAAAGCCTCAACCCCTGGGGTTGTCAGGACTAATATACCACTTTTCTTAAATACATGTGCATGTACAAAAGAAATGCATGGAAAGACAATCATGCAAAAAAGTTTATGTTTGTTTGATTTGTTTATACAATTTATATGTGTAGGTGTGGATGTCCTTCTTTAAGTAATAGCATGTGACTGAATAGGAATGCAGTTAGCTCTTATTAACCTAATTTGATTCAAGTACCTTACTAGAGGAGCAGAATAGAAATAAGACCAAAAAGATTCTAAAGGGGAAGGGGTTGACAACCCTAGTACTCTATTCTTAGATAGAGGATCCATTATGATCTAAATCCTAAACACTACTTATCTATATATAGAATATATACATATATAGATAAGTCAATCAAAGGCACGTAGTGAAGAAACCATGGAAATTCCTACATCAATCAATGTGCATAGAAGGATAGCTTGTCCATCAATAAAATGCATATGTGAAGTGAAGTCAAGTTTGTGAATTGATCAAACTATGCATAGGGGCAGCCGGGCCATATTAGCAAGCATGACGTGCCGGACTGACTCAACACGTCTACCTTTTTTGGCAACAGAAGATGAAATGTACAAGTAAGACCAGTGGTTTCAGTAGCACTATCACACTCATATAAGCTCTTTTTTCACCAAAGGAATTCATGGGTTTAGTCTTAGAATTCATTGACCAACAGAGGGAGTGAGTTGAGAGTGGAAGGGAGTAAATTATAGAAATAGAGATGGATATGGGGATTATAGCTCACCATGTCAACTATGATGCTCTTCTGCTCCACTAGTGAATGCTAACAAGTGCTACTTCCTTAACCTCCCTATCTAGGCCATCAAAAAGGACTATAAATGATTTACCATCCATCCCACTTATATAAGTACATGATCGGCTCAGGAAATGGATTAAATCTCACAAAATGGTCTCCTTGGAATACAAGGCATAATAGAGCTTTGAAAAAGGTTTGAAGCATTGTTGGTGTGTTACATCACAAGGGCAAAATGAAATGAGGGGGGGTGGGCTCCAATTCCATTCAAAGTAACGTAACAGGATTCATTAATGCACAATCTTCAAAACTTCTTGGGATCCTTAGTTTTTCAAGCAAAGGTCCCATCCTTCAATATCATGATTAGGTTGACCAGATCCTAAGTGAAAGAAAATGATCAGGTCAACCAAGTCAGTCTTGATCATGAGTGAATAGAAACTAAAAATGTACATTGTTGTTATAGAGAAATACTTGGAATAATTCTACCACTTTTACTAGAGTAGCCTTTTAGTGTTAATGAATGTAAAGTAATGGCTTTTGTGCAATGTCAAAAGGGTCCTGATGTAGTAGGTTCATTTGGATTGTTATAACCTATAGTAGATGGTTTGAAATTCATTCTAAAAGAACCTATTTCACCAAGTAGTGCTAATTTCCCCCTTTTAAAATGGCTCTAGTTGCTACATTTATGTTAAGTCTGGTCGCTTGGGACGTTATACCAATTGATTATGATATGGTATTATCAAATCCAAACATAGGGCTACTTTATTTTTTTGTCATATCTTTGCTAGGTGTTTATGAAATTATTATAGCGGGTCAGTCTAGTAATTAGGGGCATCCATTCGGTCACCTATGATAGAAGGACCAATGGGTCAAAAATAAGTTTATGCGGTGTTGAGCGATCTACTCTACAGGTTTATAGGGCTAGGGTTCATAAACCCTTTCATTCATAAACCCGGTCATTTTGGGCAAGTGATTTGAGAAGTGGAAGTCATAAAAAAGAGATTTCTTTTTCTCTTTGCACCTTAGATCAATAGGAAAGGTAGCTTGCCAAGCTGGCCTATATGTATATATATATGTTGATGATGATGAAAAAAAATGTGAGTTCACCTACTGTTCTTCTTTGTAAATTCTACTAAAGACCTGACCGTTTGCCCACTTGATGAATGAAAAAACATGAGAATTTTCATTTCAATTTCAAAAAAAAGAAAAATGAAAGACCACTACAGTACAGTTGAAGTAAGTGGCTGAGTTAGCCTAGCCTCATTGACTTTTTCTTTTAGTAGGCGAGGTGACTGAGTTAGCAAGGACGCTTAGGCTAATTATTAAGAGAGCAAGATGAAATGTTGGGGGTGGGCTTGCCAAGCATAAGTATAATTACTTATAATTATAACATTTATGAAATATTTAATTATAAAATTTATTAAATTTATATAATATAATATTTAATTTATAAAATTTATTCATAATATTATATATATATATATATATATACTACTTTTAAAAATAATTTATGTTTTTTAATAGTAAATCATAGCCTTTCAATTTATATTCAAATTGATTTGATGATTTCAATCCTAGTCATATAATATATAATATTGAAATTGAGTAGTGCTTTGTAGGCATAATTAAATACTAATATTGGCTTTCATAGAGGTCCAACAAGCCTAAAAACTTGCTTGTAAAATGTTGACGTGCCTTCCCTGATCAACGTTCATGCCCTTACTTCAACTTTTTTTCTTTCATTCTATGAATCATTCATTAGAGTTTTCTTGATTTATGGGAACCTACCTAGCGCAGCAAAGGCTTATTTTGAAAGAAATGAAAAATGAGTTTTAACATAAGTCACTTCAGTGAATATATTTATTGCATATGAATCTCCACTCTCTGTGTCTAACCACGAAGCCATTTTCCACTTTATTTGGTATGAACCTAAGTTGTCTATGAATTTATGTTTTATATTAGTAAGCTTCGATCATGGACTTATTATCTCATTTTATGATTTCTTTGCTTAGAATTGTGGACAGTGCCCTAATCAATCATGGTCGCCAAAGTAAGGGGCTCCCTAAAATGACTATCTCCATCACCTTCTTCTACGTGAGGCTTAAATAGAAATGAATTATTGGGATGACGATGCCCGAAGTTGTAAAATAGGGAGGAATTGTAAATATTCTCCATATCCTATTCCAGAAAGGGCTAATTCCATTTTTGGGTTTGACCTAGTGGATTAGAGTTCGATCTAAGAAAACTTTTTCATTATGTGCCTTAGCTAGTTCTATCTTTCCTTTCTCTTAATCTCTCAAGTGAGAGAGTCGAGGAAAGCTCTGGCTTGAGAGGTTACCTTAAGATGGTTATCCTTGTAGCCACGATGGTCTAACCATGAAGCTTGCAGAAAACATACTTGTTCTCAAGGGAAGTAGTGAGGATGGAGGATGAAGGAAGAACACCTTACTTGTCTCAAAAATATTTTCACCTTTTCCATGGAAAAAGAAAGCTAGGAAAGTTTGAATTGGAAGTGCAAACACTTATTAGAAATTCTCAAAGAAAATATTATAGCTATAGATATTTTGATCTCCCTTTTGTGCAAGAAATCCATTTGGTTCATCCGTTTTTCCTCTACTGAGAAAAGAGAGTGAACTAATCATTGAATAAGAGAGAGAGAGAGAGAGAGAGAGAGAGAGAGATGATCCACCTAGACATTAGCATATCACCAGGATGGGAAAGAGAAGAGGAGAGAAAGAAAAAAACACACTCACTAATGATGGGTAGATGCTCACACACCATGCCAAGAATTCGGAATGTTAAGAGACACATGCAAGTAGAACTAGTTGTTGAAAAAAAATTACCTTATACTTTGGCAATGAATAGTGTACAAGTGACATGAAAGAAATCAAAAATAATAAGCACCACCACAACCAATAGTTTGATTCTAAAATCCAATATAGAAATCTTATCCATCATAGATCCAATCTGACTAAACGAAGAAGGCTAGAACTCAACTTTCATCTTTGAAAAGGAAATCTATGGATAGGAGCGATAAGGTGATGAGACCAGATTGAAAGAAAATTGTGGGGCCGCAACCTGACCGGTGTAAGCTCTTGTCGCATTTGAACTTATTCAAGCTTGAACTCAAGCGTTCCAATAGAAGTCATGGAAAAGAGTTATTGTAGCCTATGCATTTTAGAAAAATGGATGATATTATTCTAGAACTATACTTTAGGCATTTTGAGGGGAGCCTTAGAGTGAGACAAGTTTTTATTTTTCTTCATGAGTTGGCTGTGGAAATCTCACCGCAAACCACTCATCGCCAAAGAGTAGGAGTCTCATTATATAATGAATACATTCATTGTGCATTAGGTTCCGTGTATATAATAAATTGATATATATAAGTTTTTAGAGACATATTGGTCCTTGATTACCAATTTGGTTCTCTTTGTTGACTCCGTATGTGAGGTGGTGGCAAGTGAAGATATTTATCATGGGAAACTATCTAAATCAAATGCTTCTAAAACTGGTGCATGATTGGTTGATGAGGGTCCTTGGGACAATTGAGATGGATGGTTGGTAAGAGAGAACTAATTGATGTTAGATCATCTTCTTTCGTAAGCCTACTTGACTTTTCTTGAAGTGCTAGCTACTCGATCAATGAATTATAACTAGAGCTTATGGAACTTCTTATTGATTAATGCACTTCCATACATTGCCATAGGCTTGATCCCATACTATTTGATCTAGCACCTTTCTTCATTAGGCATGAAAATGATTGGCACCTTCGATAGGTTTGAGATGAATCTTCTTGAGATTTTTTTCTTCATTGCCATTTGAGTTCCTAGAGGTTAGTTGGTGGTTTCATTAAAATGATGGCTATAATTTTGGCTGGGTCAAATGTGATTCCATATTTTCTAAAAAAAACCCAAAGAACTTTCTAGTTACTACCCCATGAAAGCATTTGGGGGATTCATCCTCATGTTGTGCTTTCAAAGTATCTCTAAGACCCTTCGTAGATCTGTGAGGTGATTTTCTTTCTGCTTTTCACTGTGAGGTGATCCACATAACACTTTGTTGTTTTCTTTTATGTTGTTGATCTCAAAATATCTGCATCATAGCCCTTTCTAGTAAGGTAGGTGGCACCAGCATTTTTGAGACTGAATCACATCACTGTATACGTACAACAGGGAGTTCTAAAAGATGTGTGACTTTTTCATCTGGATCCATTTTTCTTTGGTTTTACCCAGACAAACCATCCATTAAAAAGAAATATGTTCATATCTACAGCTATTGTTTATCATGATTTTAGCAATCAACAAAGGAAATTCATCCTTAGGGAATGCATTATTCAGGTCTCTAAAGTCAATGAAAACTTGAATCCACCCATTCTTCTTGGTCGCTAAAATAATGTTTTCCAACAAATCAAGATGTTTCTTTTCTCTTATGAAACCCACATCCTTTCCATTTTTGTATTGATTTCTCAATCTTCTTCATGAGGGGTGGATGAAAGCGTTGTTGTGCTTGCTTGATGGGGCTAGCATCTGGATATTCAGTAGCGTCTAGCCTGTATCTCAATGTAACTCCAGGCAAATAAGTCCAAGTAATCCTTAAGGAGCTTGACATTTTATTTTGTTCAACTTCCCCTGATGATAGGCTGGCACTTAGGAAGATTGGATGAGGGTTGCCTTCCATTCCCAAGTAAACCTATTGAACTTCATCAGCTATGGGTGGTACTGGTTTTAGGTTCTCTCAAAGTTATTCAGAGGGGTTATCTTCCCAAGTCATGGTTTCTTGCCCATCTTCTTAGACTAAAACCATATTTGCAGTTACTTCCCAAAAAAATCTTCCTTGGGCTTTGTCAGAAACCCATCAATCTCGTTCCAATTGATTAGCAGTGGGCCATCATAGGTGCATGCAATAGGATCCATCCTATGGGCCTACCTAGGTGGTTAGGATTCAAATGCTTCTACTCTTGGTCCTCATTCCCCAAATACATACATGTTCAATCGATAGGAGCACCAAGGCAATACATAAAGAGCATCCTTAATGCCAATGCTTTTCCCCTAATCAATGGAAGCAGGCAAGGAAGAAGGGAAGGAGAGAACAGCTACTGAGAGTTAGACTACTTAAATTCATGACATCCATTAACCTTGCACACACCGACAAGGTAACACCAAGATTCAAACCACGAGCAAAGGCAGAGGTTGACCATAATTCCATTCCCATAATTTTAATGAAATTAGCTATGTTGGCCCTTTATTCTATTCATCATTGCCTTTCCTTATCAAAAGGTGCATCACATGCTATTTCAAAAACAAGTTTGAAAGGGTAGGTAGTGCATGCTAGAGGAAGAAACTTAACAAGAATTCTTCGGAGAGTAACCTTGGCTGGGAAGGTAAGGGGAAGAAACAAAAGCAAAGTATGAAAGATTTGAAAGCCTCTTTCGATCCTAGACTCTAGTTCTAAGTCGGAGCTAATGAAAATGATTGGTAGGTCTATGGAAAAGAAACCAAGAGAAGTAGATGGAGCTCTTTTCCAAACCACCTATTTCAAAATAGAGGAGGAAGATTAATGAATGAGGTTGGTATCAAACAACCATGGTTTTAACACTAGCTAACAAAAAAAGCATACCCGCTCTAAAGGAAAGGTTTCCCCAAGCAAGAGTTTCTATGTAGTTGGAAAGGGGCTGATGGATAAGCTTGCCTCAACTCAACGGGAAACTCCCACAACTAACAAATTGAGAGAAACTTGGCCTATCACACACCTGGGGATGGATTAGCCCTAACCAGTCGATGCTCCTATGCAAGTCTAGTTATGTCTCGAGTAGGCTATGGGATGGTGAACTTTCAAGCATGACTGACTACTTTGATCTCCAAAGAGAATAAAAGGTCTACATGAGTCTCCTGGGGGGCACGAGGGCAGGTGGAGTGGCTACAAGTAGTCAAATATGGGTTTTGAATGTTGAATTGAATGAAAGGAGCTTTGCTTCTATATTCTATATGTGATATTCTCTTTGAGTTACTAACATTTCTTTTGCTTGGGATGAGTGCGTGGTGGGCCTTCCTTCTAGAGCCACTATTAACTCAACTTGTTTGTGTTCCATAGACTATGAACAAGCACTCAAAAGGAAAGAATCGCTCCATTTGTCCATGATCAAGTATAGGGTATCCATGCATTCCCAAAAAGGGAATTCATCATGATAGAATCATTGAAGCATTCACCAAACCTTATTTGATCCTTTCTCTCTTAAGCTATCAAAGAGAATTATGCTTTAATAGGATGATGAAAACTCCATTGAGGAGAACTCCCAATCAATTAAGGATAGGGAATAGATGGATGCTCACTCTCTCAAGTTCGATACCACTTTGTCAACACCTTCCTTCCTTTATAATGAGACTGGACATGCATCCCATATTCCCATATGCTTTGGGATCCATTTGAAACCAGATCATTCAAAAGCATAGATAAACATGAGATTTTTTTATCGAAGTCTTTACCTTTAGCTTTAGTGGACTCTTTTGAATGGCGAGTAGTATTGGATAGTTTAGGCAATCCGACCTCTTCCTCCAGTAAGGTGTAGACCAAAATTATTCTACTACCTTCTATCTATTAGATTGTTTGGAAGATGGAGCCAAGCGCACTGCGTCGCTAGTAGCACAAAAGGGTGGCATGCTAAACAAGACTAGTGATAACTCAATGAAAAGAAATTTGGGGTCAGTTCGGATAAAAGAATTCAATTCATCAGAAATCTTAGCTATCTAAGCTAGAACTTTTACTACACACCTCTTCTATTCTTTTGTTTCTAAAAATGAAGTAAAAAAGAAGATTTTATCTTCTGAACATAATTAGGCTTCATTTTTAGTAGCAGTTTGAATTGGCCCTTCCCCACTCTAGAAGACCTTTATGAACGTAGCTCATCCGAAAGTCCTATGAAATATGTAAACTTTGCTCCTTTTTATGGTTCAAGCTATCAAATTGCTCAAGAAGATCCTCACTAAAAAAAAGAGAGAATGACACACCAAGCTAGTAGAGGCTCTATGGGCGTATCGAACTACCTACAAGATGCCAACTAAAGCCACTCATTATTCATTGGTATTCAAAATTGAAGTAGTTCTTCTGCTCAAAGTTGAGTTGCCTTTGCTTCAAGTAGCCATCCAGTACAATCGAACTAAAGATCAAAATGCTCATCTGAGAATGAAGGAACTCGATGCACTGGATGAAGTTAGATTGCAAGCTCATCAAAATCTGGAAGTCTATCGAGCAAAGATGTCCAGGGCTTTTGACCATATGGTCGAACATTCCAAAAGGAGAATTGGTCGGTGAGAAGACCAATTATTCCCAAATCAAAAGTTTGGTGGAAAATTTGAGCCTAACTGGAAGGCCCTTTTGTCATTGAAAAGTGTATGAGGGCATACCAACTCATTAACCTAAAGGGTGAAACCAATGCCAATTAATGGTCGATACTTGAAAAAGTACTATACTTGATGACCACATTCTCGAGGTACAATAGAAATCCCCCTGCAAGACAGGGAGTATTTTTTTAGTATATCTATTTAGGTTGACATCATGCTTCATGCCGAGATCCCTAAATAAACATACTCCATATGAAGAACTTCTCTATGAAAATTTCTACATAGGGGGCATTTTAGATTTTTATATATAGATGAAATCAATGTTGTATGTTAAAATATCCTTTAGAGTACATCAATTCAAATATGGATTTACTTGTATATTTTCATCTTGAAAATTCTTCCAAATGTGCTTCAGAATTTCCCCAAGTAGGAGTTTTTTTTAGTTTATATTAAGTTTATTTGAGTTGACATCGTGCCATAAGATGAGATCCTCAAATATATTCTTATTCAGGTTGACATCGAGCTGTATGAAATCCCTGGATATATCCATAATTATTATTGTTAAGTTGCATAGTCTTGCATGAACAAAAAAAATCTATTTCTACACATGAAAGGACAACCCTAAATGTCAAGAAATTTATCTCTGATTTGCCAAATTTTGGAGATCAAGTCAAAGGACTTTAATTTTAAGCTTCAATCAATTAAGTTGGAGAAACATCAATCTCTACATCCTAAAGTCGAATAGGTTCTAAAGGTCGACTCAAGCCCAAAATGCAGTTCGATGCTTTCCTCAATAAGCTCAAGAAAAGGCGGGAAAGAGCCCGTGTTAGTTTGATAAAAACACCAATCCATTACAACTTAAGTCAAAATGGTAGGTTCTAAAGGTTGAACTCAACAAGCCCAAATATAGAATTTTGATGTTCTCCTAACTCAACAAGAAGAAAAGGCCATGAAAAGAGCCCCTACGCCCAATGATGATGATTATTTCAATCTCAGATCGCCTTTTAGTGATTACAAGCAACCGGATCCAAGAGATCTCTACTTGATCGATAGATCAAGCCGAGAAGCTCAATTGATGCCTCTAATCAATCTTCATATTACGTTGATATTTCTATTCTCAAATGATGATCAAGCTCAAAGCACAGATAAAATATCTCCTCATCAAGTCATCAAAGTAGAAAGCACAGGACCGAGGAAGCAATTCCATAGTTCAAACAAAGTCGACGCCAAACTAAAGGAATTTTATATTCACCTGTAAAGATGATTGCTAGACTAATAACTCAACATTGACCCTATGGGTCATCGTATGTACCCTTCAACAATATCAAAGTAGCAAGCAGGGTTCATGAGTGCATACACTTCGACGACAAGTCAATAGGGACAGATTCATCAAGTCCACAAGCTCAAAGCTAGATAAGGAATTTCAAATCTATTCAAGCATAAACGATTCCCTAGTGGAGTCCTTCATCAAAATAAGAATAATTCCATCAAATCAACCAAGCATAAGCTGGGTTCAAGGAAACTCAAATCTACAACATAAAAGAAAGAGATCTTCAAGAAAAGCCATTGAAGTAGACAGTAGATGGTGCAAGAACTCTTATCTATCTGATAAGTCGATTCTAACAAATCAATCCGTTATGTAGCATGTAAGAAAGATACCAATGACAAATCTATCAAAGTTTAATCAATGAAATGATCCAAGTTCTGTGGCCAACCCAAATGGTCAACTAATTTTCAATAAACATGACTCACTCCATGCATGAATCATATTTTTTGGGGGGCATTTGTTGACCTCCACATATGTTCCATAAGTCAAGACAAGCCCACAAGTCAAATTCGAGACTTGAGGTGATAGTCAAATTGAGGCTCAAAATGCAGGATGTCATTGAAAATGGTTGAAACCTCGATCAATGAACGACTTGTATTAGAACATCAAAATTGATTAGAATATAGATATTGCAAAATCTAATGATCAATTGATTAAACGCTCGAGCTATCAATGTGTCGACACACATATCAAAGTTGAGAAGCTACAACAAGGACCAAATGACCTCTATTCATGAAATTGATTATGTTATTAGCTTTGAAATGTCAAAATATATCAAATGAGACTATCTGCGCTCAATTTGAATAGTCTATACAAATATCGAGTGATTTGAAGTGACAACATGCAAATAAAGGCTAAAACACACTAAACATCGGCAAAATCAACTCAAATGACCTTCGATCGATGAACAGACTTCTCCATCATATTCAAAACATCAAAATTAGTCAGGATATAAATATTACATGACTTGAAGAGCAATCGATTAAGTGCTAAGTCATCAACATGCCTACATGCATATCTAGGTCAGGAGGCATCGATGAGAATCAAACGACCTTTGTTCATAAAATTGATCATGCCATTGGCTTCAAAATATTGAAATCTATCAAATAAGATTGTTCACACTCAATTCGGACGAGTCTGCATAAAAATTGAGTGGTTGAAAGAGGTGATGCGCATTTCGATTTGAAATTGACTCAATTTATCGCCTACTTGAACCAAACCGATCATGAAACGACTGTCATTATTCGTAACATAATGGAATTACCTTGATATATATATATATATTAACTATGTACATTTACCGACTTGAAATCCACATTTAAATCATTTAATAAATTCAAAATTTATAAAAAAATTCCCAAATTGCCCTCATGCAAAGAACTTCCCCTATTTTCGCTTTTCAAAAAAAATAAAAAAACTGAAAAAAAACCACTCCCCCCATTATTCCTCTGTGATTCCCTCCTCATTCTCTCCCACTCATTTCTCTCTCAGATTCTCCTCTACACAAGGTGATTCTCCTCTTTTTTCTAAATTTTTCCACCTCCGGCATTCTCCTCAACCCGGTCCGATCCCATAAAGCCATCCCTCCACCACGTGACTTTTCCTCATCAGATAACTCTGTTGCATCGTTGGTGTTCCAGCTGACCCACCACTGCCATGTGAGGATCTCAGGCCAGAAAGCGCATCTCGATCCACCATCAAATCATGGCCATCCTCGCCTACTGAACTTTTCGCCACAGACTGCGCATCTGACCTCCATGACTGACCCATTTACCTCCCAGCTTTCACCGCACTCCTTCTCCAGATCCTTGCCTCACGCCGACCCGCTGACCGCTCACTGCGCATCTGCACATTAGTTCACACCGCAGGCTCCGCTTCCACTGCTGCGTGACGACTGCCCACCTGCCCTTCGCCTTCCGCCCTTTCGGTTTCATCCCAAACCATTCGACTCAAGGCTGCTTTCATTCCAGCATTACCATTATCCCATTATTCCTAGTTCGAACCAAGATCCAACTTTCCTATGTACCATTATTATTCTACGTTCATGAAACCTTCCCGCAAGCCATCCAAATTTTGTCATTTTTACTTCACCATAATCAAGGAAAGAACATCATCAAGAGGCGAATTCTTCTTTCATTTTAGCACCTCACTTTAGCCATCCCATTTTTCTTCACCGCGAAAGAACATCATCAAGAGGTGAATTCTTTCTTCGCTTTGCGACTCCCATAACCGTTTCACTTTTCACTTCACCGCAAATCGGGGGAAGAACATAGCCAAGAGGCAAATTCTTCCTTCGATTTCTAGTGTTGCATTCCTCACCTTTTTCCCATCCCACTTTCACTCATCGCAAATCGGGGGAAGAACATCGTCAAGAGGCGAATTCTTCTTTTGATTTCTGGCATCGCATTCCTCACCTTTTTCCCATCCCACTTTCGCTTCACTTCAAACCGGGGAAAGAACATCATCAAGAGGCAAATTCCTGTTTCAGTTTCTGGTGTCACACTTCTTTCCTTGCATTCCCAATCGCAACCCAACCTCGTTCCTTTGCCGAGCACTACAACACGTTGCAAAATAAGTCAGAACATGTGGGATCTGTGAATGGATATATATTGTATGCTTGTGTTTCTTTGCAGGTTTGAAGACCTCATTGTTCAAGAAGATGAGATGAAATGGTGTCAAAAGACAGCTATTTCTCAAGAGGGTACCGAGTAAGCCAAACACCTGTTAGATGTCACTCCCCCTAGACGAAATGCTACCAAAATTTTGTCTAATTTCTAGACTTCAAAAAAAAAGGAAGTGGGGAATAAATATATATATATTATATGTATTCTTTCGTTGAAGAGTGCAAAGAAAAAATGTTGTGTCACAAGACACCACTATGCTCAAGAGGGCATAGAGAAGCCAAAACCCCTCGATGCCTACAGGGGATGATGAGGCGCCAAAATTGTGTCAAATCTTTTGACTTAGGAAAAATGGGAGAGTGAAATGAATGGACTTAAGAATGCTTAGTAGGGAAATAACAGCTAATTTTAAACAAAAAATATCAAAAAAAAAGGGGAAGCCTTTAAAGCAAAATTTTTTTTAAAAAATGGAATGCTCATTTAAAATGCAAGTAAAATTTGGGGAAGGCTAATATTAAACTCACAAATTCTAATTGAAATTCTCTATGACTTAAATTGAAGCGGTAAAGTGAGTTCCCTTTTCTTGTAAATTCCAGCAAGCTTTAATTGGAATTGAGGGGAC
Source organism: Cymbidium sinense (assembly GCA_021442155.1). Taxonomy (NCBI): domain Eukaryota; kingdom Viridiplantae; phylum Streptophyta; class Magnoliopsida; order Asparagales; family Orchidaceae; genus Cymbidium; species Cymbidium sinense. The sequence continues at coordinate 15,977 of JAKCPB010001842.1, forward strand.
TAATGCTAAACTCATAACAAACTTGCAATAAACTCAAAATCTGGATGAATCCAAAATGGGTTTAATAATTCTTATACAAATGTGAAGGTGATTAATATGCTAACTAATAAGCATGAGAAAAAAGCAACAAACACTGAAATCAGCATAACTTATCAAAATTAATGTAAATTGAGCATAATCAAGTCATAAAAATTACAAAAATCTAACAAGTAAACTAAGTGCCAGTAGTGTGTTAAACTATAATTTAAATCAAAATGCCTTCTTCGCCACTGGATCTGCAACTCTTTGTACAAGCGTATAAGATACTAAATCAATGAAATCACCGATAGGTGAAATTATCTAAGCTATAAATATACTGGATACATAGAGATTTCAAGTGTAAATTTTAATGTCTTGCAATTATTAATATATTAAATAAAAAAAATCTAATAAGATATTAGATCAATTCACAATGCCTTCTTCACCACTGGATCTGTAACTCTTTGTACAAGCAGACAGAAGGTAATACTAAATCCAATTCTACAAAATCATAGGGCTTCCTTTAATCAAAAATTAAAGAATTTCATCCTAATTAAGATTTTCAAAATAAATAATTTCATTAATTAGATGAAATTAGCTATAAAACTCATGTGCTGACATAGAGATTTTAAGTACAAATTTTAATGTCTAAAAGGTGCAGACTAAAGTTGGAATTAAATGAAAACTTGAAATCAATAATTCAAACATTAAATTATCTAAATTACAATACACACATGGGCCCACACTATGAAATGCTAAATTCAAGTGTTTGAGGATGCGCGGTTGCTTTAGTCTTATTGGTCCAGTTAACAAAACCTAAAACCTATAAAATTACCTAAAATTAATATACACTCGCATGGGCCCCAAAATATGTTGAATGCCTAAATTCAAGTGTCTGAGGATGCTACACGAGTTGCTTCTTGGTTTAGTCTTAGGACTGAGTCCGGATCAACAAAACCTAAAAACCTATAATAAGAGTTCAAATTAGTGAAATATCTGAGAAATTGATTCTGTCAGGTGATAATAAATCTAATCCTCTATTAGCAGCTAAACATAGTTGACATGATCTAAAGCTCTTAAATATATTCAAATTAATCAAATTTTCAAATCAAATTAAGTTGCTTCCCGGTTTAGTCTTAGGACTAGGTCCGAGTTAACATAACCTAAAAGCTTATAATAAGAGCTTCAAATTAGTGAAATATCTGAGAAACTGATTCTGTCGGGTGACAGTAGATCTAATCTTCTGCTGGCAGCTAAACAGAGTTGACAGGATCTAAAGCTCTTAAATACATTCAAATTAATCAAATTTTCAACTCAAATCAAATATCAATCTAGAACTGCTTAAATGGAATTCTATCATTAAAAACTTAAATCAAAAGTCAATCTATCCACCTTCCACAACTGTTTGTCGGGGGTGACCAATTAATAAAACTCTAGCTCACAAAGGAGCCAATGTCAAAGTGTTACTATGTTCCTCTCAATCAATCTCACCGAAGGACATGGCTGTGTCCTCCGCATGGTTTGGCCAATAGCTCCAGATAGCAAGCGATCCAGACTCTGATCGTGGTTTGGCCAATTTGGCTCCATTATATTATGATTACAACCATAACCCATGCTCCCCAATGGCTCCCCTTTGAGTTGTGAATCATAGGGTATACTTGATGGGGCAAACAACCCTCTTTCAGCTAAGGTGGACTTAAGATTGTCTCCTTAGACAAACACCACTCCAGGTCTACAAGGATTTCTTGGATGATGTAACCCATATGTTGTTGATGATGATCCTTCTATCAAGTTGAATCGACTATCTCCTCTGACTAAGTAGACTAGGGACCGCGACTACCCGGGATGACAGAACCATGTGATCTAGATCGGGCACATCATCATTCTCCCAACCATCCGATTTAAGATAAAATGATGAATTTCATATCTTAAATTCTAAAAACTCTACATGCTGCTACTACACGCTAAGCATTTTGTGATCTAATGACTAGCCTTAATTGAAAGTTCTCTCACTTACTGGGAGGGGTAATTAACTATAGGGGCTTGCGCCTATAGGAAACCTGGAACCAGATCTAAAGTCCTCACCAAACGAGGACAAAATCTCTGGGTAGTGTCTTATCTACTATTCCATCTGCTTTCCAAAAATTACATCGACACATTCAAATCATACTCTCTTCAATTTCAATTCAATAATCAATTTAAAAGTTTTTGAGAGGTCGGTGGTGAATTTTTGGAGCTCATACTTTTATAAATTAATTATAATGAAGCTTTAAAGATGAGAAAAAGAATACTCTTAAACATATAAAATAATTTCTTCCTCCTCCTCTCTTAGCCCTTTTTGTCTTTGACTTACTTTATGGTCACCTTTATTGATAGCTTCAGTTGAATCGCAGCCATATGAGAGTGTGAATCTATCATGTGATGATAGCTTTGGTAACATGGAGTGAGGGATGTTGATGGTTTAGTTTGTTTCAGCCTTATTAAAGGGGTGGTCATTAGAGGAAAAAACATGAGCATAAGAGCATGACAAATAAATTTAAGAGAAAAGAATGTGTGCAAAGATCACTCGGGCTGACTAAATAGTGGTTTAGAGGTCATGATTTGTCTTTGTTGTTGAAGTAAATGCTTTGACTATGATGGAGTGGCAAAGAGCATATTAAGGCCTTTTCATAAATATTGATGCATCACATTTTTTTTCTTTATTTTTCCTTATGGTTAGAATGGAAGGGAAAATTAATAAATTAAGTGGACTAGCGTAAATGATGGCTAGGTTAAGAGAGCTAAGATGCTTTCTAAATGAATTCTTAAATTAACCCTCCCAAGGGCATGGAGAAGGGTATAAACAAAAGGGCATTTGAGCGGTGTGATATAAAGTTTTTTGAGACTAGTAAATACACTAAGATTATTGGGAATGCTATTAGGTTTTTATGTTTTTCATTTATAGTGTTGAGATTATCATTTGAACCTAGGTGTATCAATCTCAGAAAAAACTTATAGACTTCTAGCCAAAGCAACTCAAGAAAAAGCTGGAATGTTGGTCAAACTCCATGATTGAATTGTCTCAATGGTGGAATGAAACCTGACCTGACTCCCCCTATGGGAACTCAATATTAGAAAGGTAGTAATTTGGATTTTACATGTAGATCTTTAACTAAGTTATTCAAAAGGGTTAAGTTGAAAGCATTCATCGAATAAACTATCATAAACATGATAATTGATACAAAATGAAGGGATTTGATAATATTACATTTTTTTAAAATGTAGTCAAATTTTAGATCCAACAAGATTTTCTTCTGAGCTATAAAAAATGTCCATCATCTAGAACTTGAGCCATGAATAGTCTAGAATGAGAGAGGCTATGGTTGAATTGATCTTAAGAGGAAAAAAAAGAAAGCGGTAAAAATGCTATGTTTCATAAGCGAATAAATGAGGAAAGTTGATATAAATGATTAGTTTTTTGATTGTAGGTACAATGTGAAGGAGATATGACATATATAACCTTATGATGAAGAACTAAAGGTTGCAATTGAGGAGAAACCAAAGAATGATCATCTATGACAAGACATAATGGTTGAATATGTAGGGAGAAACATTTAAGGGTTAGTTTGATGTGTTAGGGTAAAACAAGTGGTTAGAAGAAAATTAATTCCTAGATTTTTTATACATCTTGCATGACAAAGTGCAATTGGTGTCACAATATGAGGGTTGTTAAGGCATGAGCCTCATTAGAAGGATAACAATGATGCTAATAAGGGGAATAATGTTGAAAGGCATTCACATCAATACAAATGACTCTTATTGAAATTAAATTTAAGAGTTGAGGGACTTATATGGAGAAGAGGATAGCATTGCTTCCCAAATCACATAATGCCAATAAGCTTTGGAAAAAAGACAAGCGAGGTTCAATCCCCTATATGATCATAACTTTAAGGGGTTCGATCTTTTTATGCAGGGTTTGCAAGCATTAAGACTCTAATTTAAAATTATTTTAAGAAGCTTAACTTCAAATATACTAGAGCTCAAATATTTACTTAAAATTATCTAAGATAATAAATTTAAAGCTTAATTTTGTAATAAAATAATTAATAAATTATAATTATTCTCCAATTTTAGCATATGAACATTCTAATAAATTGTTGAGTAAATAATATATTAATAATTCTAAAACATGCGATGGTGTATGATAAAACACATGAATATAACCCTTTTAAAAGAAAAAGGATAGAAATGGATGTTAATTTAATTGAATACAATATATATATATATATATATATATATATATATATATATATATATATATATATATATATATATATATATATATATATATATATTACAAATAAAATATTACAACACCTCGGCACAACAAAATCATAAATATTGCATAATCTTATCTTGTATGTGTTGATTCCATGTTGAATTTTGGATGGATAAAATATTAATAATATTTATTTGGTTCTATGCTCGACGGTTATGAATGATTAATCTCAATCAAGTAAGTAATGCAATCATCAATTTTTTATAATATACTTTTGTAACACTTAAAAATATCATTTCATTCACACCATTAATATACAAATTTCTTATATCATTATATCTTATATAATATCAAAGTATTGGATACACACACACATAAGGATCTTTGTTGTTCCCATGGGTTGCTTCTAAGGAGCTTCCATGTCTTCTTCCTTCAAGTTGTGACTCTACAACATAAAAAATGAAATAACATTTAAGGCATGTCCAATGTACAAATAAAAAAATTTCACTTGGATTATGCATGCAATTATGACATAAATAATTCTAAGAAAAAATTTATAAAAATTGAATTGTCAAAATTGCTAATTCTTTGACAACTATTAGCAAAACTAAATAGCTAGCTAGTATATCATATAAAATTTGGATAAAAACCATTGAGAGTTCCTTATAGAAATTCTATGAGGAATTATTATTACTAAAAAAATTTATGTAAAGGTCTCATAGATATTTCTTGGATCTCTATTTCACTAATATTTGTGTATGTGTTAGAATATTCAATTCCAACTAAAGATCTAGTTTTCACATGTAAAAGTAATAAGACAACATATACATTTTATTTATCAATATTTATGCACCTTAGAAAAAAGTCTTTAAAACAAGTCATTAGTAAAATTGAGTGAATAGTTAAGATGGAGTCAGCCATGGAGTTCAGCATATTGTAGATTAAGATGGATTGCAAATGAAATTGATATTTAGTGCCCAACTAACAAGCTTCTAGAATCATCGAGATATTGACCAATGGGCTCAAGAAGACCCATCTCTCTTAATTTTGATCCTCATCATCATTGTTCCATCACCTTCTATTGCTACATTATCTTAAAAATAATCAAAGTAGTATAATAAGCTTAATAAATTCATTAAAACAATTGATGGATCAAATTCACAAGTATGTTGACTTGTTATGAGCTTACAACTCTATATAAATAGTTATTATGATCTTCTAATTTGTGCTCCTATTTGACAAGACATGCATGTAATGGGTTAGGATTTTGATCGATAGATTATTGAAGCTGATCCATTATATAATAATTTTTTTTTTTACTTGTCGGCGGAGGTTCTCAAGCTGTTGATGGAGGAGTTGATGCAATTAAAAAATAGTTTAAAATTTATGTCAACATTATATATTGTATATATGTTGCATGTAAATATTTATTTTGGATAAATTTAGATTAATTTAGTGAGTTCTACAATGAAAAATAACTAGGGTAACATTTGAGTTAACATTATTCTTATATGATTACATTTTGATATATGATGATGATTGATAAGGATCCCAATACTAGAATATTAATTAGGCTTCATTAATTTTTATTGAATTTAAGCACAAATATGTTTAGCTAGTTGCATATATATCATTTGATAACAAAAAAGGTGCAAGACATAAGGAGAAAGAGATAAGTTTCTTGTGAAGCTAAATATTCCATAAAGAAATGACTTATGTAGAGACAATACAAAGGTAGACCTAAATTTTATTACTTAAAGAGGTGCCACTATTAGAGTTTTAATGTGTACAAGAAAGGTTAAAAAAGGTGAAATGGAAATTACATGAGAGAATGATTTCTCTTATAATAATATTATCATCATTATCATAGTGAAATGTGCTAAAGTTAAAATAACAAATAGTCATCAATTGATTAATTTTTTTTATTTGTTATTTTATTTCAATTGTTAGCTTTGATGATTCAAAGGTGAATAAGGAGATGAATTAAAAATGTGCTAAGTGAACATAAATTATAGTTGACCAATGTCAATAAAAAGATGAATTTTGGTTGGATACTACAAACTCTTAGCAATATTTAATTTAAGTTACTAGAATAAGTTAACATTAGATATACAAAAATTTTATTTTTCTTAAAATAAATAAATATAGTATTTTTCATTGCAGAATTTTGTTATAATTGAAAATTAATTACAAAAAGTGATTACCATGCATTAATAACCTTAGGAACTCAAGTTGCTCTTCCGGTTTGTTGAGATCATTAATAGTTAGGCTTAAGTCTTCCCCTAAAATTAATGGATGCTTGAAGCATATTAGTTTCATTCCTTACTTTCATCATCTCACAGTTCAATTTAATAAACTATGGTTTGATTTAGCAAAAATTAAGAAAATATAAGCAAAATTTGCTCTTTCTATTAAACAATAAAATTATTTTGCCAATGATTAATATGAATACTAAGTACATTACTTTATAAATACTAATCCCAATATTATTCATTAGAGTAGAACGTTTGTTAGCTTAGATCATGAAAAAATCTTAAATAGGTCATACGGTCTTGCTAAAGTCCTCAAAGTCGATGTTTTTAGCTTTCATATATTCTTCTATGATTTCTTCCATGCTACAATTAATCATAATTGCAACTAAATATTAAACAACTACATGTTACATTGTAAGCAAATTAACATCTAATATAAAGTTATGAAGTTAAATGAATCTGCTATTCTATCAAAATCAGAAACAAACTCATTTATTTTTTGAAATGTGTTATCTATCTAAACCGCTAATTAGTCACTTTATCTAATGATCAAATGCTAATTATCTCTATCTTTTATTATTATTATTATTATTATTATTATTATTGTATTAACATATTATTCATGTTAATAAATAATTATTAATATTATTAACATTATTAATTTCATATTTGCTAATTAACTACTATCTTGTCAAAACATTATAGAAACTATGTAGAGCCAAAATATATTCAAATGATCAATTCTTATTCCTATTTTATTAGTCCTAATCTGTAACTTATTCAATTCAATCATTGTACTCGTGTTCATCGTTTATAATTTTTTCTGCTGTTCACTAAACTGATAACTTATTTAGCTTTTTATTTGTTTAATAACTTGAAAAGAAATTGTTTTAGACTAACCAAAAAAATCAAGAAAATCTTTTAGTAGATTTCCATATGATCTATTGTTTAAAGCAAAAATTCTAATATTGCACTCTTTTTTTGGTGCACTAAAATTTATTTATTAACATGATTCTTAACTAATGGCATCATCTTCTAATTAAATAGAAAGCAATATTTGAAAAAAAATCAAAACTAACATAATCTAATTAAGAGATCACAATCTGAAGTCATTAAAATAAAGAAGAGAGAGAGAGAGAGAGAGAAAAAAAAAATAATAATTTGATATTAAAGTTAAAATGTTTCTTTGTGTTAAAATCACAAGAGCCTGTGGAATTTGCTAACATCTTTGATCGAAAATTTCATAACAAAATAAATTAAAATTATATAAACCAAAATTCAAACATAACAAAATAAATATAAAAATCTTGTCCTATATCTCGATAAGTAGATATAATATAGATGATCACAAACCTCATGCTTGGACTATTTTATTGATAGAGCTTTCCACTAGAGAGAAAATAATGAGATCATTGCATCTGAATAGTAGAGCTATTAGCCTTTTTAGAAGCCCTCCTCTCTCTTAGGTCACTTACTATTGGGTGTTCTCAATCCTCTTTATCTCTATCTTCCCTCTTCATAGCAGTCTTGATGTAAAAAATTTGAAAGAAGTGAAGAAATGCAATCATTATATTATAAATTTTATACATTGTCATCTAATTTTGGATAGTCTATTTGAATGATCTCAATATGATGAGGACTTTTAATTACTCGACCTAAGCTAATTAATCGAGGTTTATCTTTTACCTTTTTGATGGTTATGTGTCAAAATAGATAGTTTCCTTTTGGAAGATAATGGTCTGGCTGAAAACTTAGCACTCAAAGCTACATCTAATCTAAAAGTGAGAGAGAGAGAGAGAGAGAGAGAGAGAGAGAGACTATATATATATTCAAGCATCTAAATGCAAAAAATTAATTTGAGTCAATGCACTTTGAAAATGGTAACTTACCTAAATGATCATAATGTAAAATTTGGAATCAAGTTTTCATTATCCCAAAAATGTGAAAATGCATTTGTGAGAATTATCTTAACATACAAGATTAATAACTAAAAATATTAGCTAAAAGTTTAAAATGGATAGTAACTAATATGAAAGTTTAAAATCAAGACACCCTATTAGATGGTTTTACGTCGATCTCACTTAATCCTTGAATGTTATTTAGACAACTTAGCATTTAATGATTCCAAAATTTCATAATCTTGGTAAATTAGGCTTGTCTCATTTATGCACCTTATTATAAGCACAAAAAAATTAAGATGTATTTTGATAAAAATGGTCATAAAAATTTGTAACTATGGACATCATATTCTAATTGTTTGAATTATGATAAATACTAGAAAATTTCAAAAAAGTGAAAAATAAATAAATAACAAATTAAATATGATGGAATTATTCTAATTACAAAATTTAAATATTACAATCCTAGGGTTCAATAATAAATTTAAAATCTTTCCAAAGGGTTGTTTTATATTTCTTAATCAATTGATTGCAATTGAAGCCTCTTGTCTAAGAAAATTACTTTTGAGGTTCTTATTTGAGTAATTGAATATAACATTAAAAAGTGATATACCACCTCAAAAGGTAGAAATATCACCTAAAATAGATTCAATGACATAATAAGGATTTCAAATGATGATGGGTCTACATATACCAGGAATTTTCCCTTCTACATGGATGAAAGTAAACTAGGTTAACCTATATGAGCAAGTCCTTTATTAATTACATTATAAATAATGTGATCTTTAAGAAAATTCTTGATTAATGGTCATCTATTATATCTATTAATTTTAAAGTTTAGTCAAGTTTATTTAACTTGGAGTCAAGTGGGATGGCTCAATTAGGAATAATTCTTATCAAATTTAAAGAAGATAAGTAAAGCACTTAGATACTAAAAATCTAATAAACTTCAATCTATTCTATGATTGAGCTTTATATTTTAAAGTAGAGTTTATTTTATTTTGAGTTAATATTTTATTAGAAATTTAAGACTTATATTCCAATAACATTAGACTATGGAGAGGTTGAAGATGGACTTACCTTAACAAGAAAAATAAGTCCTCATATCTTAAAATTAAAGGTGCTTCTAGGAAAAACTAGAAGCTTGACTTAGTCTAATGAAAAAAAATTAAATTTATTTTCATGAGGGAATATGAACCTATATCGACTTTTCTAGACTTATAATATGCTTTGATGGATTGCCAACTAACACCTCCTACGCTTTAAAACTATATGACCAATCTTATAAGATGTAAGATAGTTGAGTTGAATTAATCAAAGAAATAACATAAACTCACTTAATTGAGATCTTATGCGGTATGAAATGCTTAATTAATACATCAATTCTATAATTTCTCATATTTTATTAGACACCAAGTTTATTTAGAGATTTGGGTATGAACATGCCTACATATATAAATATTAGAAATGATTATAGGCCAAATCAAATTAGAAGGTAATCTTTCCTAAGAAAAGGTGTCCATCCTGGGTAGATGCTCTAAGTAATTAGTGAACCTTTTCAAATGAATAAATAATATGCATTTTGATTATGCAAATTTAGGGATTTCTTGTCAATTCTACTTCATTAATCCCAAGGGTTTCAAATATGATTACTTATGAGTTATTTTAATTTAACTTATGAGTTTATTAATTTTAATTAGGTAGAAATTTGTTTTTGAGAGCCTAATGAAAATTTAGGCTACATACATTAAACATCATATAGAAAGAAAGCTTGTAAAAGCATGTAATTCTAGTGAACAATATAAAATAGGCATTGTATCAAATAATTAAATTAATAAAATAGCCAATAATGATCAAGTTCCATTATACACCCCATGAAAAAAAAAGGGATAGTCAGAACTTTGCTTATACATTAAACATCAATGTTTCTTCTCTACCATGGTATTGGCATTTCAAGCATCCTAGGGCCTAAGTCTTTACTTTTTTTACGCTCATCATAAATCCCATGTCCTAACCTAGTTCTAGTGTGACATTTGAAAGTTTAAAATTAAACCAAATTAAATTTTATAAAATGGAGTTCAGTTGTAGAAACATACATATAAGTAGTTATATCACATGTATTTAGACATAGCACAAGCAGATGCCAAGCTTACTTATACTAATCAACAATGTTAAGGGAATTAATCAAATAAGGTCCTACGAATAAGATTGCCAATTTTAAAATTATTATAGTGCCCCTTTAAGTATAAACTTTTCAAGAAAAAAATTAGTTATAATAAATAACATCCAAACATTTAGTCTAAGAACAAAATAAATCATAACAACCAACCTAAAATATTACATTATAATATAAGGAAAATAATACATCACAATCAAATACCTTCTATCCTCTTTGTCTAGTATAAAAATAAGATTTTCAATAAAGTTTAAATTACTCTCAAAATATTTAACATAAATTAACCTTTTTTTTAACCTCTCTAAATTATTGAATAAGAGAAATCATTTATAGTTTGGGTTCTTGTGTGATTTATTGTGACTTTACAAATTAATTATTTCATTTTATTTAAATTTTTCATATATATATATATATATATATATATATATATATATATATATATATATATATATATATATATATATATATATATATATATATATATATATATATATATTAAACTTAACTCTAAATATTCAGGATCAATTTTTTTTTTTCTCGGCTGCGCTCCGTCTCTGGCGATTTTGAGTTCTCATCGGTGGATTGGTCGTCCTCGGGTCTTTGGCGCTTGCTCTTCTCTCTGCCCTAACAGCGTGTAGCTCTCCGTATGTGATGCCCTGGATTACACAAATGGCGGAGCTTTGGTCTCTACGACCGTCGCTTCTCGGCTTCAGAACGTCTTTCTCGACTCCAGGTTTTCTCGATTTCTGTTAATATTGTTAAATCATTCAAAGATTTATCGGTAAGATCCCTAGCGAATGCTTGGTTAATCTCATTTCTACATCTTATCATGGATTGCGATGTGTTAAATCGGGATGTTGAGAAACTTCTAAGCCCAATTCGCTTTGGTGGGTAAATTCTCCCTTCGGCCGACTCTTGATAATATTCGCTCTTTTTTTTCATAGTTTAAAATTATGCACCTTCTTATCGCTTATCGATCCCGTCACATTCTTATTCAACTCTCAAATGATTTAGATTATTCAGGGTTTTGCTCATCGTTCTTATTTTGTGCATAATTGTCATATCGGCTATTGAAATGGTCGCCTCTTTGATGTCAAGAGAATCTCCCATTGTCCCTCTTTGGCTTGCTTTTCTAACATCGCATTCATTATGTCACTCATCAAGTTTTGTTTTCTTTGGCCTTTTGGTAGACCTCTCCAAATTGACCAAGCAACGCCACTAGATCTAGGCCATCATTCGTATTCTCGTTGAGATAGACATCACAAAAAATATCCCAAAGAGGTTTGGATTGGCTCAAAAATTTGGATATAGTCAAAAGTCAAATTCAAAATTTTCTGTCTTTTGCACTCCAGATCCAGACACGACCACTCAGAATGCTTTGTGCTTCATCCTAATCTCAAAAAAATTTACCACAAATAAGACTACCATTAATGGAACTGGAAAACCACTATTCTAGCATATGTGCCTAAGATACTCAAAAGAACCTCTCCTTCCCACACCACTGATTTCTAGTGGCTCGACCTTGGTACTAAAATGCATTGAGGTGTGATACCAATGACATTTTACCTAACCTCACCCTGCTTGTAATAATCGGTTTCCCAAGATAGCTCTTTGCTACATTTAAATCCTCTGAAAATCGAATAGTAGCCTCCAAAACAATGAGGACCCACAATGATGAGAACATATTGAGAAAGATATTTGTATTACAATGGTGCGAACTTCCCATCTATTTTTCTTGAGTGATAATCAATTGAACCAAATTTCTTACACTCTTTCGATAGGAAGAAGGTGAAATCCCTCTTCTAAAACATTGATAGATTCTTCTATTATTCCGAACCCAAAATCAATCTCTTTCGATGGAGATAATTTGGATTGATAGACCTTTTCAAATTGTTAAAACAAAAACCCTACAAAGCTAAAATTTCTAATAATAATTTCTAGAACCACTTCTTCTTCCACCCCAAAAAAAATGTGTTCATTTCTTTCCTCTCTTTCCTTTCTTTCTTCTTTTCCTTTTGGTTTCTCCTTATGATTAATTTTCTTATTTGGAATATCCAGGGTTGTGGGACTCTTCGTCCATGCGTGTTAGGAGTCTTTATTGTATCCATAATATTAAGTTACTTGTTCTTATTGAACCTTTCATTAATTCTTCTAAGATTGCTTTTGTCGCTAGATCCCTTGGTTTTCATAATTTTTTCTTCAATCTTAATAATAAAATTTGGTGCTTTTGGCACAACTCCATCACCATTTCCATCATTGATGATCTTGACCAATTGGTTAATGTCAAAATCTCCTTAGGTGATTTATCGGCTTTTGGCTCTTTTATCTATGCTTCTTGTAATAGAGCTGGTAGGAACATCCTTTGGAATCACTTACGCACCTTCGCTTCCTCGGCTAACCTTCCCTGGTTGGTTGGAGGATTTCAATATCATAGCTGAAAGAAGGGGAGGATGTTCTCTAACCTTCATTCCATGGAGGACTTCTCAAATATGATCCTTGATTGCAATTTGATTGACATTGGTTTCACTGGGTCTAACTTCACTGGCACAACTCTAGACTTTGGCGTCTTGATAGGACCCTCTTTAATTCTCTTTGGATCAATCGGTATTTATTGAGCATTTGAGCAGAACTTTGTCTGACCATGCTCCTCTCCTGATTTCCTTCAAAAATCCCCCCCCTACCCCGTCTACTCCCTCTCCTTTCAGATTTCAAAATATGTGGACCCAACATAGTGACTTCACCAATGTCGCCCTCACTAATTGGATGGCCCCTGTTTTCCCGGATAATTCTGTTAAAGGTATGACTCGTCTTTGGCTTAAGCTCAAAAGACTTAAACAAAATCTCAATTGGTGGAACAAACACATTTTAAAACCTTTTCACAAATCTTAAAGCTATGGAACAAGAGGTTTGTTCTCTTGAAAGTTGTCTCCAGATCCCAGAGGAGTTGAACATTGCCAAGAATAACTTGGCTAATTATCAAAACATGGAAGAAACCTATTGGTCAAAAAAGCAAGCAACATATTCGATGGTGTGAAACACCAAGTATTTTCATGCCATTTGTAATAAGCGGAGAGCCTTAAACTCGATTAAGAAAATTAAGAACTCTAATGGTGAATGGATAACGATAACAATGATATTAAGGATTACGTCATCATTTCCAAACTTTATTAAATTCTAATCCGTTCTTTGGAACTTTATCAAACACTCATCTTATCCCTCTATGATTAATAGTGAGGATAATCATTTACTCACTATGTGTCCTTCGAGAGGAGATTAGTAATACTCTTAAGAACATGAACATCATTTCGGCACGGCTATCTGACCCACTTCATTGTTGGCCATTTATTAAAAGCGACTTAGTTGATCTGTTATTGATTTCTTTGATGGCAATCCTATTCCCAAATACTTTTCAAGCACTTCTATTGTCCTTATTTCCAAAACTAACAATCACGAATCTTGGGGCGTTAGACCGATTAGTCTTTGCACCTTTTTCAAAAACTCATTGCTAAATTAATAAATAATAGGCTTAGCCTTTGCTTCCTAAAATCATCTCCCTAATCAAACTGGTTTTGTTAAAACAGAGAATATCGGATAATATTCTTCTTGCTCAGAGCGGTTCATGACATTAATGTCCCTTCTAGAGGAGGCAACATCTTATTCAAATTGGACATCGCTAAAGCCTTTGACAATCTCTCATGGGATTTTCTCTTTCAAATCTAAATTTGTTTGGTTTTAGTTTTATCCGGATTATAAAAGGTGTATCACGAATGTCGGTTTTGGTTATCTGAATGGTGAGTCCATAGGTTTCTTTTTCCTTCTAGCCATGGTTTGAGGCAAGGTGACCCACTTTCACCTTCTCTTTTATCATCGCTATTGAATACGGAGCCTTAACAATCTTTTCCCTAATAATCCTAATATGTCTTTTAAAACTCATGGTGGTTTCCCTATTTCTCATCTTAGCTTTGCGATGATTTCATTATCTTCAGCGGCTCCATTCAACATGTTAAAACCATTAAGAACCTTCTAAATGATTTTGTAAAGTTAGTGGCCTTTTCTTAATGAAGGAAAATGCGGTTTATTCCTTCAACTAAGATTCCTCCTAAGACTTAACCAAATATCCAATTACTAATTTTAAGCAAAATCAACTCCCTCTTAATTACCTTGGGGCTCCGCTTTTAAAGGCCATAAAAGATCACACCTTTTGATGATCTAATTCAGAAAATTTCTAACAAAATTTGGTTTGGGAATTTCATTTACTCTCTTTGGTGGGCTTACCTTGATCAAGAGCACTCTAAATTCCATGCCTATATACCTTCTTCAAACCATTGTGCCTACCAACTCTACCATCAATAGAATTGAGCGTCTCTTAAACAAATTCTTTTGGGAACCAATACCTCCTCTAAAGAATGCATCATCTTGGTCCATAGTTGTGGTACTCTTGAAGAGGGAGGTTTGGGTTGTAAATCCATCAAAGAAGTTATCAATGCCTTCTCCTACAAACTTTGGTGGAATTTTAGGAGCAAAATAGTCTTTGGGCAAAATTTCATGACTTCCAAATATTGCCAGGGTAAACATCCTCTCATTTGTCCCTTTAAATGGATTCTCCTGTATGGAGAAGACTTTGTTCTGTCAAATGGGATGCAGAATCCTTAATTTTTTGGGGCATAAACTCTGACAATTCCTTCTTTTGGCAAGACAACTGGAGTGGTTGTGGATCCATTGATGACTTACTCTACACTCACTCCACCTATCTTAGAGTTAATTCATTCGGCAAAACCACAAGTGGAACACTAGTAAGATTGATTCTATTCCTTCCACTTTCTTAAATATGATTACTAATATTCCTATCACTCCTAACAATCATGATCAGATTATCTTTAAGCTATCTCATAATGGGATTTCAACCTTAAAATGTGTGGCTTCACACTAAAGACACTCGATTCTTCTATTGTGTTCTCCAAAATTTGGAATAACAATATCCCCTCTTACTTTTCTCTTACTTGGCGTATCCTAAAAAACTTTATTCGTTGACTCTTTGTTGTGGGGTAAAGGGTTTATTTACCCTCTAAATGTCAATGTTGTTCTCATATTGAGAATGTTAACCATGTTTTTTATTAATGGGGCTATTGCCTCTAAAATTTGGATTTGGTATGATCTATTCAACACTTGTCAATTTTAATTGTTCTTTTACTTTATATCAACTTCTTGAAGTTTACTTTGACAATGCAATTAAAGGTCATATTAAAATCATAAATCATTACTCTTATTTGGTTCATATGGATGGACGAAATGATGCTAAACATCTGGGATTCAGTATGAATCACATGAGGATTATTGCTAGAACTAAAACAAAATTTGTGACTTGTTTAAAGCCAATTCATCATAAACATTTTAAAGGCGTAAATCGTAGCTAATAAAGCTGGGCCTCAACCTTCCGGACCAAACTTACTATCGAAATGATAGAATGGTTTTTGGAAAAACCTCTTGATCATATTATTAAAATTAATCGATCTCTGTCTCATAATGGCTCACGGTTGTGGAGGCATTTTGAGGATTCTAAGGGTATAGTCCTATGTGCATTTGCTTATCCCCTTATTTCCAACTGTCCTTATCTTGAGCTTATGGCGGTCCACAAAGCTTTAGAAATTTGTATTCAAAATGGTTGGCTCAATATTTGGATAGAGGTGGGCGCTCTTCTCGATTGATCTTTTGACTTCTACCAATATGAGCAAGCTTGTTTGTACTACCTCCTCAAGCAAACTAGGGCTCTTCTCTCAACGAATTTTACCATCACTCATGTTTGAAGGTAACGCCTTGTCTTGATTACCTTGCAAATCAGGTGCGAGATTAGACGGTATCATCTTCTTTGATCAATTTACATTACCCAAATACTTGCATGGCTAGTTAACTTGGACAACTCGGCTTCCTTACCTCAGTCTAATTCTCCTCTTGCCTCCTTTTTTTTTTTTGTTTCTTGTGTTCTTTATGGATACTCCTCATAGATATCATTGATGTCTTGTGCTTTGCATGACTTCGCCTTTACCCCTTCTCCTTTAGTTGGAAGATTTATGTTTTGGCATTTACAATATTATGGGAGATGTTGAACTATATGCACATTAATTCGGAACCATTGAGCCTTGGTTTTGTTACTATTTTTATAACTACAATCCTCTTGGGACTTAATTCATTGATACATTCATTTCTATAGAATTCTTTGGAGGAAGTTATCTACTCGATGGGCTTAGATTTTTATACTAACTCTTTAAATTTTTTCTCCCGACAATAAGGCTTGGAGCATTGCTACTACTATGTTGACTCTAGGCATGGATTAGTGTGCATTATCTTTGGTTTTTATTTTATAGTATTTTTTTTGGCTAATGCTTACATTCCTTGGGACTCTTCCTCCTTAAAGGCCTTATTCATAAAGGTTCATCACTTATCTTTGAAAGGATTTTGGTTGGTTGTTGGGCTTGATTTTATGTACAACCGATTCCTTGCTTGTATAATGTCTAACCTCACCGCTTCCGCAAGGGAAGAAATTGTAATTCCCGGTCTCTTTATTGATTGTTTTGGTCAAATCCTTATAATCGGAATGGATTTTAATTGTGATTTGGGTTTGAGGTTTGTCATGGTTGTTTGTTGATTTGTTTGTTGATTTGGTTTTTCATCAGTCTGCCGCAGATTTTTTCACTCGCTTCTCCCGCTTTTCCTCCTCGTCTTTTGCCGCCTTGTCTACTACCGTCTTAGCAAGTTCTGGTTTTGGACCTTTATTTTCTTAAAATTGATAATGATGTCTCTACTTGGAATCATCTTCTTATTTTATATTTTACCGGGCTTACAATGTTGCATTAGTTGCTCTCATGGGAGTGACTTGCTGATTGCCCGGATTATTGCTGGCTGGATTGCTGCTCATTTCAGGGTGGTTGTAAATCCTGCATCTAATGGGCTTGTGCTGTTACCTTCTTGGATTGGAGTGTCATTTCTGTTTGAGAAGTATTTTAATCTGATGCTGCCTGTTGATGTCTTAAGATCTTGGATGTTTGTGGATTTAGTATATCTGATTAGTCCGCTACCGCAGTTACCGCTATAATATCCCTTTACGCCGCTAGTATTGTGCATAATCGCGCCTAATCAACTTTCTCACCGGATCTTAACATATGGTTTGTATATTCTCAATGATTATTATGGCAAGCCTGGGGTATTTCTCCAAAGATTGTGGGCTGAATTGGGATGTCTCTATGAATGTTCCTTATGTGGTAACTTTTCTCGATTTTCACCGGTCGATTTGCTTGGGTGTCGACATTATCCTTGATCCCTTAATCTGCAGATTCTTTAATCTATAAGTTCTGTGGTAATTTAAACTGGGAATTTGCTGATTTACCTTTCACTGGCTGGTTTATTAATCCTGAATGCATGAGGACTGATCTGTTTGCTCTTAGAACTGCTATTGAACACCTATTGGTTGCGCTTCTCTTTATTGCAGATTTTGTTGATTGGAATATCCCATCTCTACTTTAATATCTATTTACGTGGAATGGAATTGTGTTATTTTTTCTTTATTAGTCTTGTTGCTTCGGTTTTGCTTCCCATGATCGCAGGTTTGGAGTTTTGTGTATCTCATTGGGATTGTGGTACCGCTTATTCGATAGTTGTCGCTATGTCGTCTCTTGTCTTGGAGATTTATTTTTCTATTTTTCCTTGTCTCCTCGCTTTGGCTCTCTCTTTGTTGGTTGTAACATTTCGTGGTCTCATGACCAAAGATGTTCGCAATTCCCCCGATGGTGAGGGCTTTAGTGATTTCCTGCTTTTGCTACCTTCGTGATAACCGCCTATATGCCTTAATTTTTGTTTATCTACTATTGCCATGTCTACTCGATTGAGGAGTTTTCCGCCAATTTGTCAGTAACTTCCTATCTTATCGCCGCCTTAACTGCTGTCGCTCGATTTAATGTTGAGCCTCATTTTATTCACTTGTTGATTTCTTTATGGGGGTTCCAATGTTGTATTAGCTGCTTTGTTGGGTTTTGGATTGCTGCTATTTATCTCGTCTTTCTCCGATTTGCATCACCGCTACCTCTTCTCTTGGTTGGTCTTATGAGCACTTTATTCGAAAGAAGGATATTATGGCCACTTTAGTCTTTGCATATCTTGGAGGTTTTGCCTTTGTCTTCCGTTTTTGGATTTATTGTCGAGTGGATTACTTTGAATGGTGATTAATGTCGCTATTGAGCCGCTTTTAACCGCTTCTTTCTTCTAACTCGTTGATTGCGCTTCATTCCTTGTGTTGAGCTATGTCAGATTTCTTTTCTATTGCTTTCTCCAGGACATTATCAAAGGGACTGTTTCCTGGGTTGTTTTCTGCACTGAAAGACTCATTTACATACCATGTGATTGGGATGGTGTTAATTATAGGCTCATCGACTTATGTAACAGATTCTCAGCTATTAGTCTCCTCTGTAATTATCTTATGGAGGGATTATATGCTGAACAATTTCCTTCCCTGAACATGGCTATTCAGGAGATTCTGGCAAAGATGGCTCACTTACTTATGTTTATGTATTCTCATGTCAAGATGGCTATATTGATGATTTTCTTGAATGAGACTCTTATCCTTCACTCTTAGCAATTACCTATATATTTTAGATATGATTTTACTTAGGTTTGCGTGTAATAAAGCTCACAAGAATATCAACAACCTGGGTGCTTCCTTCTCACGTTTGTTGGCTATGATGATGTGATGTTCTCACTCCTTTTGGTTTAGGTAGCTCATGTGATGTAACCCTTCAATAAGTTTGGATGCTCATATTTGCATCCGCCCCAACATGGTGTGATTGAGCGAGCCTTCTCTATCCCATTTTCTTATTATCATACTCATATTATACTATTTTCTCTATCTTTTTGTATTACCTTAACTGCTTCTAATCTCTCTCTTATTATAACTTTGCGTGTGTTCTCTCTTTTTTATCTTGCGTGTTTGCTCCATATTACCAAGCACTTCTACAACCATCGAGCTTTGGCCTTATCATTTCTTTTTAGCTTATTATGTTAATCATCTTGTATCTTTTGATTGCTTTAATGTTTTCTTTTGCTCTTGGATGTACTTAGTTGATTTACTCCTTAGTCGATTGTAGCTCACGAGTATTTGAGTTTATCCCCTTTAAGGACCTTGTAACCTTTATTTTGTGGCAATAAAATACCCCCGTATAATGGGGTTTCCAAAAAAAAAAAAAAAAAAAAAAAAAAAAAAAAAACTTAACTCTAAATATTATTTATATCGATCAAACAAACTTTAACTTAAATAGTCCAAAGTTTATGCTTGAAGTTAAAATTAAATTTAAAAATAAATTTATAAATCTATAAGAACTATTATGTGATTAGATGATAAAAATCATAGTTAATTTTGAATGATTTTGCTTTGATAATAAATACTTAAAAAAAATTATCAACTATTCAATACATATTATTTACAAAGAAGCAATAAATAAAGAGGAATGCTATAAAATAAACTCACATATGGTTTTATTTATGTATATCCATAAAATTATTCTCCAAATAAGTAAATCATGGTTGTTGAAGCCTCTTATAACATTATTGGACTATATCATCTTATTTTATGAATTGTGATAAATACTTTCTTATAACAAAGATTTTGATTTTTACATATAGAAAGGTCTCTAAAAACATTTTGTTGTCTTTTGATGCTAATGGGAATATTAAGAACCCTAACGTCATAAGTTTTCCTACAATATCTTGAAATGTTTAGCAAGTTAAGTCAAACAATGCAAATCCTTCTTTGTTTAAAAAAGAAGATTTTAAGGAGAAAGCCTAAAAATAATTGCTTAAAATAATTTAATTTTTATTTTTGGGAGAAATTTATTTATTTATTATTTTAATTTTATGGAAGATTAATGGTTTGGTTTAAGTATGAACATAAAGTGATTTTTATATTAAATTTGTCAATTTGAGGCTAATTTTCCTCATTGACATATAATCCTTTTTATCCGTTACAAATAATTAAATAAAGTTCATATAATTAAAATTCTTACTTATTTAAGAATATTTCTATAAAATATATATATATATATATATATATATATATATATATATATATATATATATATATATATATATATATATATATATATTCGATTTTTAGACATCAATACATATTTGCATATATGTTTCAATTACTTGTTCTTTAGACATTCAAATTAATTTAAGTTGTACATCAAATTTACATATTTGCATATATTTGTACATCCCATGAAAATCAATGAAAACTAACTAATCATTTTTAAAATTGTAAGTACCAAAAATTCACCATAACTCTAATATGAAGAGAGTTTAATTTAAGATGTGTAATTTCTGAGATAAATATAGATAAGACATTAGATTTATTACTCATATAATATATATATATATATATATATTTCAGTATTTTAGCATCAATATTACAAATTTGCATATATGTTTCAATTACTTGTTCTTTTAGACATTCAAATTAATTTAAGTTGTACATCAATTTTACATATTTATAAGTTGTACATCCCATGAAAAATCAATGAAAACTAATCATTTTTTTAAAATTGTAAAAAAATTCACCACCACCTCACAACATGAAGAGAGTTTGATTTAAGATGTTTTGTAATTTCGAAGGATGGAATAGTAAATAAGACACTGCCTAGAGATTTTGCCCTCATTTTGCGAGGACTTTAGATATAGTTCCAAGTTTTCTATAGGCGGAAGCACCTATAATTAATTACCCGTCCCAATAAGTGAGAAAGGACTTTCCATTAAAGCTAGTCATTAGATCACTTAATGTGTAGTGTATAATAGCAGCATGTTGAGTTTTAGAACTTAGGATTTATGAAATTCATCATTATTATCTTAAAGCGCATGGTTGGGGGAATGATGACGTGACTGATCTAGAAGCCATGGTTCCATCATCCCGGGATGTTATGGTCCCTAGTCTTCCTAGTCAGAGGAGGTAGTCGACCCAACCTGATCGAATGATCCTTATTAGCAACACATGGGTTATGTCGTCCAAGAAATCCTTGTAGACCTGGGGTGGTGTTTGTCTAAAAAGACAAGTTTAAGTCCATCTTAGCTAATAGAGGGCTTTTGCCCTATCAGGTATACCCTATGATTCAGAACTCAAAGGGCAGAGCCATTGGGGAGCACATATAGTCATGATCGTATAAATGGTATCATTTGACATCAACCACCGATCAAATGACTCTGTAACTACATCATATGTGGAGCTAATCTGCCATAGTCGAGGACATCACTCTTCATTGAGATTGATTGAGGGTGAACATAGTAAACATTTGATTTGACTTTGGCTTCTTGAGCTAGAGTTTTCTTAATTTGTCACCTTTAACAAAACAGCAAGAAAGGTGGATTAGATTTTAGCTTTAAGTTTTTAGAGATTGAATTTCATTTAAGCATTTGACACTTAGTAATTTATCTAATTTTATATATATATTGACCCTTGATTTTCAATAGTTCAATTTGAGCTTGTAAGCACATTTTGATGGTAAGTATCCCCTCCAGTTGAAATCACCATTCAACGCAGCCATCATTAGGGTAGATGTATTATTTGATCATTTAATTTATTATTCCAGATCCTGTCGATTCTATTAGTTTAATAATAAAGGATCATATCTACTATCATATGATAGAATTAGCTTCTCAGATGTTTTAATAAATTGAAATTCTTATAATATTATTATCAAATTTTTAGATTTTGTTAACCCACCCGATCCAAGACCATATAAGCAACCCGCAAGATCCTAAGACACTAAATTTAAGCATTGCATAGTGTTGGGACCCATTGTGTTTAATAATTTAGATAATTTTATTTCTTAATCATGAGATTAATTTCATATTTTAGTTAATTTCAACTTAGCTCAGCACCTTTTCTACATTAAAATTTGCACTCTAAATCTATGTCGAGCACAAATATTTTTTAGCTTAGATAATTTCATCTAATCAATGAAATACTTTTATTTTGAAAATCATAATTAGAATAAGAATTTTCTAATTTTGGATATTGAAGGAAGCTCCTTCATTCATGTAATTTAATTTAGTGTCACCTTCTATCTACTTATACAAAGAATTACAGATCTGATGGATTTGGAGCAGAATTAGATTTATATTTGCACTCAAAATATTGTATCTTTACTTGCACTCAAAATTTAAGCAACCCACCGATCTTTAGACACTAAGTTTAAGCATTCAGATAGGTGGGATCATGGTACATTTAAGAATGCTTGCATAGTTTTAAGGCATTGAATTTGAATTTTAATCATGCCTTATAATGCATGCAAGAGTTCAATTGAAGCCTTTATTAATGACTTTTGTTTGCTTGTATGGTTTGTTGCTAATCCGATGACATTTTGATTTAGGTTGTAGTTTAAAATATTGCTTGCACTTAGTTTACTTTTTGAATTTTTCAGTTCTCCAAGCTTTCAAATTCATTTATGAGTAGGTTTGAATTCTTTCATATTTGAGAATTTATCTTCCAATTAGTTTAAAGCAAACTATTAACTTCTCTTTTATGAATCTTTCAATCATTCATTAAGGAGCTTTAACTATGCTTGCCAACATGTCATTTAACTTCTTCATATATCTCTTATAAATTTCATTTGATTTCCCCCTTTTTATATATATAAACACAACACTTAACAAATTTCTTATGATTTAGTTTTGTATTGAAATATAATTTCAAGTAGACTTGGAATATAGCATTCATGACTATCAGTAAGCCAACAAGTTATGCTTGTGAATAAGCTATCGAATAATATTCTTGCACTTATGAGAGTTATCCAATCTTCATATAAAAGATCAAACCAATTTGAGTTTATTTTAAATTCCACATCAAGGGATAAATATACATAACCAAACTTCAAATTTATTGCAAATTTCTTATGTGTTTAGAGTTAGCTTCAAGCCTCACTTGTAAAGTCCTTTTTTTAGTTTTGTCTTGAGTTAGCTTCAAGCCTCACTTGTAAAGTCCTTTTTTTAAAAAGTTCATTATAATCTCCTCTATTTTTATTTCAATTTAATATTTACCTCTATATTTATTCTATTAGAATTTTCAATTTAATACAATTAAATTTGATTTTAGATGAATTTTGATTCTTTAAGTCAATTTAATCCAAAATATATGTGAGTTTCAGAAGATTCTGCATTATCCTGAGGGGCTACATTGTAACTATTTGGCCTACCCACATTCGATAAGTTGACAATTGGTGTTTTGAAGAACTCAATTTCAATCTGTTATGCCCTAATGAGCATAATGAAGCCTTCAATCACTGATAAAAGAAATATATATGCAAATATTATTCTCTTTTCTTAAGTCCAAAATTTAGTTAAAATTTTAGCTATTTCGCTTAAGTGCCACATCTAACATGTTTTTTAGGCTACCCATCCGATGAGTTGACGGTTGGTGTTTTGAAACACCTGGTCGATTTTCATCTTGTCATTGATGAGCATGATGAGGCCTTCAAAAAAAGAAGCACATATATATGCATATAATTTTCACACATTCAAATATTAAATTTTTCTTTATCTGAATGCAGGATGCAATATATTTCACTTTCTTTTCTTCTCTTTCTTCTTTTTTTCTTTTTTTATTATTTTTTTCTTTTTTTTCTTTTTTTCTAATGTTTTCTATAAACCATGCAAAGATATATATATATATATATATATATATATATATATATATATATATATATATATATATATATATATATATATATATATATATATATATGAGAGAGAGAGAGAGAGAGATAGAATATATAATAATGATTTTGTGATAGAGAGAGAGAGAGAGAGAGAGAGAGGAGAGGCTTTGATGAGTTGATGTTACAAAATAATTTAAATTATACATCAATATTACATATTTGCATATATGTTTTGTAATTACTTGTTCTTTTAGACATTCAAATTAGTTTTGTGAGCTCCTTCAATGAAAACATAATTATGATAAGATATAAAATTTTATGAAATATATATATATATATATAGATATATATATATATATATATATATATATATATATATATATATATATATATATATATATATATATATATATATATATAAATTACTTCTCTTTTCTTCCTAGCTTTTTTATCATGTAGGAACACATAAGAAATAAAAGAAAAGAGATGAATTCTGAGTATAACTTACATTTCTATATTAACTTAGTTGAAGAAACTAAGATGAAGAAGAATGAAAGAGTTCACTAAAGAATGTCTTATAGATGCATTTCTTATATACATAAGTACGTATTTTAATTAAATGATAGTTGGTGCCATTAGTTCAATGTTGCCCCATAGTACAAATTCTAAATATAAATTAAATAAAAATATTATCTCAATTATAATTCATCTAAGGATGCAAGTAAAATTTGTAGTCATGTAAACATTAGCAAAAGCATCATTAAAATTATAAAATATCTATAATTTTATGCTTAATGATCTCTTTAGCCATAATAATTAAGCAAAATTAAAATACATTGATTGGAGATTTCTTAGAACTTCAAAATTAAGCCATTATAGTCATATTAAGGCACCTATAAATTTTTATATTTTCACTCTTTGATTATTACTACTTTTGGCTGAAATTTTCAGCTTTATAGTTCCACTTTAGCAAAAAAAATCATTTTAGAGTAAAACACATTAAAATATTGAATTTTTTTGGGACAAACACTCATCTCTCAATGACTGATGTTCATGGCAATTTTGAAAGAAGTGATGAGAGGACATGGTGGCTTTAGGGTTTTCGTTCCTCCTGCCGGTCTGAATGGCTTCTTTGTTTGGCTTCTTGTTATTTTGCTTCCTCTTCGGTGGTTCATGTTGTTCTTTAGTTACTTCCTTGCATTGGTTGGGCTCCTGGGTTAGCTTGCTCTATCCTTTCTAGTTTCCTCTCACTTTTTTTTGTTCATGGATTTTGCATCCACCCCATCCTTCCCCACCTATCCCTCCTCTAGGTTCGCCTGCTAGCTTCCCTTTACCCCAGTCCCCTTCTCTTGTAACTGAAAGCTCTCCGAGCTCATAAGGAAAACTCTAACTCTATTTCTTTAGCCTACATCCCTTCCTTGAGTCCAAAGTTAGCTTCAAGGTTGAGCTTATTGTGGGTCAAAAGGAATGGGAGCTCGTTAGATCACGCTATCAAAATGCCCATATTATGGTTCTCTCTGCTTATTAAACAAAATGGACATTCAAATGGCATCTGCACCCTAGAGGGTGACTTCTATTTTAGTTCTCTTGTAAGGAGGACTTGATTTTGTGGACAAGGCCTTGTTTCCTTAATTGAAGGCCATTTATTTTAGGAAATGGTCTTGGGATTTTGATCGATTAGGAAAACTTCTAAAATACCATGGATAATCTACCCAATCTTCCATTAGTTGTTGGAAGAGGGATTCTCAAGGTAAAGAAAGTGGGTATTCCTCTTGCAACCTAACGACGTCTAAATCTTGACTTACTTTCGCTCAAATTTGTGTCCGTGTGTGTCCCTCTTCCTTGCTCTGATTTCATTGAATGAATTACATATGAACTAGCCATTCTTTATGATTGGAAACCTAGTGCTTGCCTTAAATGCACAACCTTCTCCCACAATCCTTCGAGCTGCCCTCTTAATCCAACACCCCATCCTCTTGCTAGGGGCATTGCAGAATAGAAGGCCTCAAGCCCATCTAGCCTGACCCCCCATTGGAGTTGCTCCTGCCACTCTTAAAGAAGCTACTCCTCCTTCCTCATCTCCCCAACAATGGGAAATAACTACTCTTCCCACATGCTTGAACATACCTTAGAGAGAATATTTCTCACATATCTCACCATTTAATGACCCTAACCAACTCCACCCAATCCCTCCTTCTCCATATCTGAATGAACTGATCTACCTTGAATGAGTATGATGACAGAGACCCATGCCTCCTCTATTCTCAACTCCATATAACATCACAACTTGCTCTTGGCCTCTCCTTACAAAACTTCATCCATTAGACCTCAAGACTCAATCCCTAAAACCCCTGGAAAGACCACCCAAGATAAGGAGATATCCAAATCCCCAAACAACATTCTCTTCTTAGTCCAAAAGACTAAGAAAAAAAAAGGAAAAATCATTAATCGATGCTGATGTCTCTCCCAAAGCTTGGAAGTTGGAATGTGAGGAGCTTATTAGCTGAAGGCTGGACTCATGATTATGTGCATATTTGTAGTGAAATTTTTATGAAAGAGAATTTCTAAAGGATAATATATACTTCCATCTTCACTATGTGGATAAAATGAAGATAGAAACATACATCTCCTTTTTTATGCATTTTGACACATAAATCAGAATGTTGTTATTGAGGGTAATCAGGTATGACATTAAAGAGGGGTGTACTATCTCAAAAGATAGAAGTCACGCCCTACAATAATCGCCTTAAAAAAGGACTCCTAAGGACAATGGGTCTACATTGTAAAGATTCTTCCCCTACTTTACATGGAAAAGTAAAAGTAGGGTTTATTTTAAATCGTTCATTAAGTTCTCATAGGACAAGCCCCATAGTTAATTACATCCTAAGAAATGAGATCCCTAGGAATACTATCGATTAAGGTAAATGATCATTGTCTCTAAAGATTTCAATAGGTAGACTATCAATCGATTAGTTTATTTTGGAAGATCAAATGGGATTGATTAAAGAGAGGAGTTATTATTGCCAAAGGAAGATAAGTGAAATGCTCATGCTATAAAACCTAGCAAGCATCTCAAACTATCTATGGTTGGGCATTATATTTTAGAAATTAAATTATTCATTTGAGTTAACTTTTATTAGAATTTTAGCTTATGATTCCACAACATAACATTATAAAATACCTAAGAGGTGAGGTTTATGCTTATGGTCCATAAAGGGAGAAGCAATCTTAGAACCTAAATCTAAGGAGCTTTAGTGAGTCAGGACCTAAAATCTAAGGTGATAATGGGTATTTGGTTTGCTGAGAGACAAATCACCTAACCGCTTGGACTTACAATTGCCGTGGTGCCAACTAACTCCTCCTACAATTTTAAATTCATGTAGGAAAGTCATATGCTTTATGCAAGATAGCTATTATTTATTTAGAAAGAGACTAAGTCCTTAAACTCACTCTAAAGAGACTAAATCATGGGCATGCTTCAAATGACCTAAATCTAATGAAAATCATATTATATGTTATTTTCATTTTGGACAATCATTTGACTCAAACTTATAAGATTCATATGCCTAATGCATGAAGTAAGATTATTAGCCAAAATCGTGAGAAGGAGGAGGTGTGTTTCCCATCCTCTCAAAGCCAAGTTTCTGGCAAAGGTGGAAGCCCTCCAATCAAGAGTGAAAATAATATGCATTTGTGCATGATGTTATAAAAGAAATACTCATCCAACTAAGGGTTGCTAATTCTTTTATCTAATTTTTAGCCTAGGCTTTAGGTGAGGTTATGAGTTCTTTATTTTAATTTTGAATTGTTAAATTTGGAAGAAGATTTATTTTTCCCTAAGAGCCTAATCCACATCTAAGCCATACATTAAGTAAGGAAGAAACTAAGAAAATGATGTCATCTTAATGTCCAAGCTAAATAAATCATCAATCAATTTATAAAGCTAATGCAAAAGATAAGAGGCATTTGTGGTAGAGCACCACCGCACAAACCCAAAACAAATTGGAAGCTCTACCCTTACACAACTGATTACAAATGAATTAAGTACAATTAAGCAAGGAATTCATTGTTATGGGGGTCTTCAAGTTTCATTTCTTCATTCTACTTTTCTTCTTTCTTCTTCTTTTTTTCTTTCTTCATTGGTTCTTTCTTTTGGATGGTTGGAAGGTGGTTGCTCCAAAGGCTTCACATGGTTCATAAGATGAGATATTATGACCAATGCTCATCCTAATCCCCCATAACAATCAATCCAAAATCTTAATTACAAAAATACATGAAAAGGGAAAGTAAATCTAACTAACACCTGCAAAACATAGATTAGCTAAACAAACCATACAAATCCCAAACATGTATATTGGACTTAGCACCCCACACATGGGTAACCAAGTCCACCTGGCCAATTTGATTATGCACAAAGAAAAGAAGTTATATTGTTATTATAGTTCTTAAGCACAATCCCTATAGAAAATAATGATTAGACTAAATCATTCTACCATTCATTCTATGCACATTTACCTAACATCCAAAATAAAGTATATATCATAAAACAAAAGAAAACATCAAATCATGCACTACCCTAACCTAAAGCTAGAAGTGGTTACTTAGCCTAAATGTGTGTTTTTTTTGTGTGGTATGCTTCATGGCTTTAGGGTTTGTATTTTAAATGTGAAAGTGTTCAAGTTTGAGGATGGTTTCATTAAGTTATTTTATTGATTTTGGTTGATTTTATTTTATATTTTTAGTTTATTTAAATGAATCCTATAATTAATTACTAAGTTTAAAGAGAGAAAAGAGAAGAAAACTTCTTTCCTTCCTACCTTAAGTAATTTCTAAAGTGATTAATGTTTAGTTTGTTTAGTGAATATTTTATTATGTATTTTAAGTAATCCTAAGTTTAGATGAATTTAGAAAACCTATTCAAAAGAAAGGAATTTTAAGATTAAGTAAAGTGAACTAAATTCACAAAGCAAACATCACTTCCTTTTCCAACATGTATAATATGCATATGAATGAAGAGCATATCATACATATAAATGAGAATGTTTAACACTTTATAATAAATGCTATGGCTTATTTAAGAAAATTTGAATGCTTATTATGCATGGTTTTCATTAAGTAGAAAAGGGGTTTCTTATCCAATTTTCACATACACGCATGAATGTATGAAAACATAAGTGAGACGACCATTAACTAGGATGTAAGGTACAAGACCTACTTAGAGCTTTAAAGCCTCACAACCTGAGACTAATATACCACTTTCCTTAAATACAAGCATATATGTACAAAAGAAATAAATGGAAAAGAAAGATGCGAAAGTTTGTACTTGATTATTTATTTTTTTATGCAATTTATATGTACAAAGTGTAGATATCCTTCTTTAGTAATAGTATAGAAATGAATTGGAAATGGAATTAGGCAAGTGCTAGGTTATTTTCACATGAACTATACATTTTTCAAATCTATTCAAAACCATGCTAAAAGAGGGAGAAGGAAAACTACATTAAGCACATCCTTATATTTAATGCAAGCTTATAAATAAAATATAATACTTTCAGTATTGGTAATTAGTTCATATATTTCAAAAATAATTTGGATTTAATAGTGATAATAGCCACTCATATTTCTATTTTAGCCAAAACATGCAATTTGACATAAAAGAAACATTTTCATTTTGATTTTGAAAAGAATGAAATGAAATTCATATGACATACACATTTAGCATGTTGAGAAAGAACTAAAATGATGAAAGTAAAACACATTCACCTAATTAATTCATAAAGACAATCTTATGAAATAAGAAAGCTTAAAGCAAATCAAATTATTTTTAAAGAAGGTTTGTTATTTGACTTTGATTTAATTTGAAAGTGAGGTGAGTTTATGTTCTTAACCCATTCCCACATGTATATGATGTTTAAGTTCAATTTTAGATGAATAGATCCATTTTATATTTTGATTAGGTTAAGGTATGAATTAAGTGTATTAATTATGTTTTACCTATAAAATATTTTAACCACATAATCATGAGCCAATGAGATGACATAAAACCTCACAAGGAATTTAAATTTACAATGCACCTATGAAGAAAATGCCTAATGCAATTTGGCTCATGATTAGTGAATTAAACTAAGGGTTTAACTGGTAATTTCATAACCCTCTCACACATGTGAGTTGGATTTTCATTTTCTTAATGTACTGGCTCTTAAACACCCAAGCATCTATCCAAGATAGATTAATTAAGTTTTGAAAGGTTTTAGAATTTTAGAAATTAATTAAGGATAATTAGTGAATTAACTATAATGAATTAAGAAAGAAAATTTAAATATCTCAAGGAAAGTACCCAAAATTATTTAAACCTCACATTAACTAATTAAAACTTAAATGACTCAATTCAAGGGTTAAACCACTAACTATGTTTGCTTAATTTGATTAAGGGAGTAATTAAGGAATGAATTAGAAAATTTTTTTACCACAAATCCCAAGAAAATTAAGAGAGTCATCCCAAATAATGCACAAAAGTTTGAGATTATAAGGAGTAATTAAATGGTAATTAATAAACATAAAACCCAAATTTAGAGAAAAGAACTATTCAAAATTAATTAAAATCAATTTTAAAATATTCTATGTTCAATTATCTTTCATATGAATTTATTTAATTTTTTTTTATTTTTCTACATTAGAAATGAATTTTAGATTTGGTAATTAATTGGAAATTATTTAATTAATTATATTAATCATCCCACCTGTATGTAATGTGATTTTACATAACAGATTGGTATTTAACCCATCATCAATATGGCTATTTGCTTCCTCACCATCCAATAAAGGATCGGACGGCTGAGATTAAAGCCACGAATCTTAGGGAAATAAATATGGATATTACACATTTTAATCTCGGCCGTCCATCCAAAATGAACGGATGGATGGCCAGAGATTCATCCCTACCACTCTCTATGAGCAAGGAGATCCATCCATATTTGCGACCATGATCCTAGATCAATTGAGTTTGGATTGGAATGAAACTCAACCCACACCATCAACATGCAACCTAGATCACATCTAACGGCTAAAATTCTATGGGATTAACATTCACTTCACAAAGCTCCAAACATAGCTAGATTAAGCTCAAAATGGCTAACCGAGGTGAAGATGCTTGATTCCTTGGAGAAGCTTCTCAAGCGATAAGCTTTGTTGAAGGTTTGAGTTCTTGACATTGAGTGGATGCTTTTATGGACCAACTCCCCTTTGCCTTGAGCTTAGTCTTGATCAAGATTGCTCCTCCCTTGCCTTATAAACTTAGGAAAGAGATTGGGTTAGTTTGATTAGGGTCCCTGAGGGAGTGTTCAAAGGGAATTGCACTATTTTGAGTGTGGAGTGAATTTGGTTTTCAATGGAGCTCCCCTATTTTCACTCTATGAAAATCAAGAAGATGAAGTTTGATTTCACTCTAGGAAGCTTGGAGAGGCTGAGGAATTGCTTCTCTGACTTTCCTAGGTTCAATCGAATTGAGGAATGTGTAGTTTGAATTGAATTAGGGGGAGTATATCTCCTTTGGAAATCGGATAAAACAAGAGCTTGCCATTTTGATCAATTGCCTTGATTTAGTGGGTTTGTTAGGATTAGATGAGTCATTGAATTTGATTTGAGAGGAGTGGAATGGTGAACTCCCATGTGCTCAAAATAAGTGGAGGCATGATTCCCATGATGGCCATTTCAAGCATGTGGTTTGGCCATTGGACTAGGTTGGGCTGAGCTAAACCCATTGAGTTGGTGCACCACCCTCCCTAGTGTTCACTTGATCCGAAGAGGGTGCCAAGTTGTTATGGAGAGGATTTGACCAAATTCTAAATGAATTTATCTAGCCTAGGGATAAAATGGTTATTTGACCTTGATTTCAATTTGGGTATGTTTGGTATGATGAGAAAATAAGTTTGGCCAAGTTTCATTGAATTTGGAGTTGGTTTGATGTGATTTGGCTCATGTTGACCCATTTAGGTCAAAATGGGTCTACTTGGGTCAAGTTGACCAAGTGGTCAAATTGGGTCAAACCATGGGTTGGGTCAAGTTCATATGATCATTTGAAATATTTTGGTGCTTTGGTTTGATTCAATTTGATTTAGGTTTGAATTTGGTTCATATGATTTCATTTAGGTCAAATGGGTCAAGTTGACCATTTGGACCCATTTGACCTATTTGAGCTAGGTCATGGGTAGTTAGGTTGGTCATATGAAAGCACCCGGATCAACCTTAATCAACTTTAATAATGGATTAAAACACTAATCCAAACCTAATTATCCTTAATTACATAAGGAGGGTAATCAAGAAACACATTTGCAATTCCCTCAATTAAGCCTTAAATAAATCCCAAGAAAATTAGGGAGGTGAGGTCATCCCAAAACATACCCAAGAAGTTTGGGAATAATCAAAGAATTAATTAAGAAGTAAGGCAAAATGAGATTTCCATTAAAACCAAAATCTAAGAAAAGGATAATTCAAAATTCATTGAAATTATTTTTAAAATATTCTAGGTTGAATTATCTTTCAATAAAATTTTATCATATTTTTTTGAATTTTATTGAAGGAGATATGAATTTTGAACATCAAGATTAATTAACATTAATTAAATCCCTTAACTAGTCCCTTACCTCACAACGTGACATGGCGGGGGTCACATGCTTTACATGCCGATGCGAGCTACCCACTTAAGTATCACATCCGATGGGGCGGCAGGCGCTTTGATCCCTGCCATTCGATCAAGGATCGAATGACCAGGGATCATCCCGTGGTTTCAAGAGAGATAAAATATTTCTAAAATGTGGGATTAATCTTGGCCGTCCATCCAAAATGCACAGATGGATGGCCAAGATCTCCCCAGTTCTTCCCTTAGGCTCAACAGATCCCATGATCTAAGGGAAGATCCGAGCATTGAGCTTGGATTGGAATGAGATTGTTCCCACACCATCTAAAGCTAATGAGAAGCCTATCCAAGGGTAGATTTCTCATGACATAAAAATTTCTTTCACAAAAGACCAACACCGCCTAAGCTAAGTGGTCAAAAAATTCCATACCTCATTGGTGATCATCCCAGCTCATCTGAGGTAGCTTCGTGTGGAGATGAAGCCATGTTGAAAGTTTCAAGGCTTGGTTGAGTGGATCTCCCATGGACCAACACTACTTCACCTTGCTTAACTTTGATCCAATTGAGACTCTCCTTGCTTTGGGAACTCAAATGGTAGCTTGGGTGCACTCGAATTGATCCTCTATTTTTAGGAATTGGAATGGATTTGAGTATAGAGAAAGTTGAGGATTGAAGTGAGCTCCCCATTTTTTTCAATGGGGAAAATTGAGAAATGCACTTATCAAATCCTCTTAGAAAGCTTATGGCTCTCATCTTTCCTAACACTCACTAGCTTCAATCGAATGTGAATGATCATTTCAAATTGAATTAGTATATATGGCAATCCATGACGACACTTAGCTTACCATTTTGATCCAATTGACCACATTGGAGGGGTTGTTTGATCTATTTAGAGTTGGCACATGGTCAGTTTGAGGTTTGAGTGGATTGACAACCTCCCATGTGCATCAAATTGAGTGGAAGGAGGAATTTGAATTGGCCAAATTGAGCAAGGGGGTTTGGCCTTGTCCATTTGGGCTGACCCAAACTCATTGGGTTGGGTGCACCACTCTCCATTGGTCCACTTAGGCTATTAGGAAGGCATCAAGTTGATGAAGAGGGCATGACCAATTAACCCTTGGATTAGGCCAAAATTTGTTCTATAGCCTAGGGGTAGAATGGTCATTTTATTGATTTTCAATTTGGATATGTTGGTATGTGGAGAAACTAGGTTTGGCCAAGTTTCATGAGATTTGGAATTCATTTGATAAGGTTTGGCTCATGTTGACCCATTTAGGTCAAAATGGGTCAACTTGGGTCAAGTTGACCAATAGGTCAAATTGGTCAAACCAAGTTCATATGACCATTTGAAATATTTTGGTTTTGGTTTGATTCAATTTGGATTAGTTTTGAATTTGGCTCATATGACTTCATTTAGGTCAAATGGGTCAAGTTGACCAATTTGACCTATTTGAGATAGGTTAAGGGTAGGTTTAGGTTTGGTTAGTCATAGGAGTGGATTGGTATCTTTGTTTCCAATCAATTTGGGTTAAGTTTAGTTTTGGCTCAACATGACCCCTTTAGGTCATGTTAGGTCTAAGGTCAATTGGGCTAGTTAGGTCTAGTGTGCCAATTGATGCTTTGGTCAAGTTCCACAAGTGATTTGGAATGAACTTGAGCCATTAGTTTCAATCAATTTGGCTTAGATCAAGTTTTGACACATTTTGACTTTTTAGGTTAAGTTGGATCAACTTGGGTCAAGTGGACCATTGGGCTAGGTTAGGCTCAAATGTTGACTTAGTCAAGTTCAAACATAGGTCATGAATGAACTTAGATCAATGGTTTTAATCAATTTGGCCTATGGTGAAATTTGGCTATGTTAGGTTTCATTTTTGGGCTAAGTGTTGACTTGGTCAACCCTTAGGTTTGACTTGGTTTGACCCAATTTGATTGATTGATCATCCCATGATGATTGTTGATCATGATGAGAGGTATAGGTGAGTTTGATTCAATCCAATTTGGTTAGGATTAGAATTTGGCTCATAAGGGTACTTTAAGTCACTTTGGGTCAAGTGAGCCTAAGTGGGTCAAATGGCTTGGTCAAAGCTTGATTTGAGTTTGATTGAACTTGTATATGGACTTATGATTGAAATATAAATCCATTTGCAAGTGGTTTGAAGTCAAATGAGTTTTGATCCATTTGACAATTTCATATTCAAAGGATGAACATGAAAGGATTTGGGGTTTGATTGTAAATTGGATTTTGATTTAGTGATTGGAGTTTGTATTTATATTTGGATTCATGATAGGGTTGATTGAATCATGAAGAGAAATCAATATTTGATTTGAAGTTGATTTGGCTAAGTTCAAGATTTTGACTTGAAAAGCTTAGGTTGAATTTTGAGTGAATTTGAGTTTGATTTTTGGAATAGGTTTTGATTATTTGAATTTATATTTAATTTCTATATGTGAATATAAATGAGAATATAAATTGATCATGAGAAAATTTCAAGGATTTGAAGTGATTTGATCATGACTTAGGCTAAGTCCATTAAGAGGGATTTAAAGGACTTAGGAAAATTTTGGAGTAGGGATTTTAAAATTTTTTTTTTTTGAATTTGGTTTGAATGATTTATATTTATATTTCATTTATATATGTGAATATAAATGAGAATATAAATGAATTATGAGAAAATTCCATGAATTTGAATTGATTTGATCATAATTTAGGTTAATTCCATTAATGGAAAATTAAGGAATTAAGAAAGATTTTAGATTTGGAATTTAATATGAGAATTTGATTTGATCGATTTGTATTTATATTTCATTTATATATGTGAATATAAATGAGAATATAAATGAGTTATAAGAAAATCCCATGAATTTGAATTGATTTGATCATGATTTAGGTTAAGCCTAAGGAAAACTTAAAGGGCTTAGAAAATTTTCATGAATTGATTTTGAATTTTGAGTTTAGTTTGATTGATTTGAATTTATATTTCAATTATATATGTGATTATAAAATGAGAATATAAATGAATTATGAGAAAATATCATGAGTTTGAATTGGTTTAAATCATGATTTAGGTTAAGTACTTAAAGAAAAATTTAGGGACTTAGGAAATTTTTGGATTTAGGAATTTTCATTCATGGATTTCAATTATGAATTTCAATCACATGGAGTTTACTTGAGTTTGGAGAAAATCAATTAGAATTGATTTGGAGTCTGACTTGAAGGAAGGAAAGTGAGGAATGGTTCAAGCTAAGGGTAGGCAAGTTTTCTTAACATCCCTAAGGCATGGCCTATTCCTATGGCTACCTCTTCTAAGTCTTTAGGACTAGGTTGAGTGTCCACCTAATCACTAGATGTGTCTTAGGACTAAAGAACTCTTAAAGTCTAAGAGAAGTCTTATGCCTAAGATGGAGGGCTTGAGACCTCATTCTAAAAAAGAGGTCAACACCTGCCATTAATGCTTCATACTCTGCTCCATTATTAGTTCTTGGCTCGATCAACCCATATGAATGTCTTATTATCCCTCCTTCTGGTGTTATAAAGATGATACCGATTCCTGCTCTTACCCTTGGGAAATTTAGATGTTGGACTTGTTTAATCGATGAGGCTCCATCAAAGTACATTTCACAAATTTATGATTTTTCTCTTTCATGAATGAGCATAATTTGCTCATCAGGCAAATCATCATTAAGAGAAGAGTCCACAAGGATGAGATGTGCAGCAAGAAAATTTGCTAAGACTTGTCCCTTCACTGCTTTTTGTGGAATGTATATGATATCAAATTATAAAAGCAATATTGCCCATCTTGCCAAGCAACCTGTCAACGCTAGTCTTATCATCAAGTACTTTAGTGGATCGATCCTTGAGATGAGGATAATCTTGTGAGATAATACATAATGATGGAGCTTTTGGATTGCAAAGATTAATGCAAACAATGCTTCTCTATTGGAGAGTATCTCATTTATGCTCCTATCAATCTTCGACTGATATAATAAAGAGCATTCTCTTTGCTTTCTTCATTGTGTTGTTCCAATAATGCTCCAAGGGATTCTTCTAATGCAGTTGTATAGAATGAGGGGCTTCTGGAGTAGGCGTTGCAAGGATTGGTGGATTTAACATGTAGCTTTTAATACTATTGAAGGCTTCTTAGCACTTCTTGTCCCATTTTAATGGAGCATCCTTCTTTATCAACTGTGCAAATGGTTAATAGCATCCTGATAGGTTTGATATAAATCGATGGATGAATGCAAACTATCCTTGTAAAGAATGGAGTTGACACAAACTCTTCGGTGGAGACATCTCCATAATTACCTTGATTTTAGCAAGATCAGTTTCAATTCCTCTATGACATACAATATACCTAAGGAATTTTTTGGAGGATACCCCAAATGCACATTTTAGAGAATTCATCTTGAGATCATATTTTTTGATTCTCTCCAATATAATTCTCAAGTCTTCAAAGTGATTTTCATGATTTAAGCACTTCACCACCAAATCGTTAATATAACATTTCACCTTCTGGTGAATCAACTCATCAAAAATATGCGTCATTGCTCTTTGGTATGGAGCTCCATCATTCTTCAATCTAAAGGGCATGATTGTGTTGCAATATATACCAATTGACATCCTAAATGATGTGTGCTTCTCATCTTCAGGAGCCATCTTGATTTGATTGTATCCCAATGATCCATCCATGAATGAGAACATGTCATAGTTGGAAGTATTATCCACTAGTAGTTCGGAAGAAAAGTCATCTTTTGGGTACGCCTTTATTTAGATCTCAGTCAATGACATGGATTTGGCCATTCTTCTTCCTAATTGGGATAATATTGGCTAATCTATATTTCTTCTCTAGATGAAGCACTGACGCTTCTTAGTTTTATAATTACCTATTTTTCAATCTCCAATCTCATTCGCCTAGAGGCTTGCTTAACATGCATTGCATCTAGCTTAAAGGCAAGTTTATGGACTACTACATTAGAGGATAAGATTGACATTTCAGAATATGTCCAGGAAAAGCAATCCCTGAATTCACAAAGTAGCATTTTTAGCTCTTCAACTTTCTCATCAGGTAGAAGGGCACTGAGGAAAGTTGGACGAGGATCATCCTTAGCTCCCAGGTTGATTTCTTTAAGTTTGTCCATAGTAGCTGTTTGTCCACCATCTTCAAGTTCTTTAGGCTCAAGCTTGGCTTCTACATCTTCATCATTTGTAAGAAGAATTTCATGGAAATCATCTTCTTTGTCACTATTAGTTTCGATCTCAGCTTCTATTATATTATAATAAACTTTACTTTGATGAGATTTGTGGTGAACCTAAGACTTTTAGTGATAAACTTATCACTTCTCATGATGCTTGAGGACTTCTTTGGCCCACATCTTAAAGATTTGAGTTTTATTTTTAGTGGTTCTAATATGAATTCCAAGCTAGTGCATCATTCTTCATAATTTTGTGGATAGTATATCTGTATTCTTGTTGGCACTATCCCATCAACATCTTCATGTTGAGTGGGTTGATCAAAATTGTGAGGCTGAGACTCTTCAGATTTGTAAAATAGAGTTCCTATTCTTCCACTCTCACTCAATGGTGGCACATAGAATATTATCAACTCTTTAATGTTATGAACCTCCAGTGGAGTGATTTCTTTGAAGTACTGTTGAGGGATGGGTATAATTTTGAAGTAATCCTCTAACACTACCAAATGAGCTATCCTTCTTGATGTGACCTTCTGAACTCTATTTCCATAAGTAGATTCAAAATCATAGTCTGAATTGAAATCACTTATTTCATATTTTGTCTTTATTGAAAGATTATAAGTTCTCATGGGTTTGACATAAATATCTTCCTCTTCTTGTCTGTCACTTCCCAAATGAGGAACTAATTTTCTTGATTCAGGTTTAGAATAAAGTGCTTTAGGTGGAGTCATCATTGCCTTCTTTCTTCCTTTTTTTCTTCTGCTCTTTCACCTTATGAAGTTACTTTTTAGTTCCTGAAGTGGATGCTACCACTTTAAGAGGCTCTATTGGCTTAGGCTCTTTAGGGATGAAAGATTTTGCATCTTCATAAATCTTTGCTTCATGGATGGAGAATGGTTGTAGGTTGCCAGGAATTCTGAACTCTTCTCCCTCTTTTAGATACTTTATACACCGACGCATAGTTGATGGGACCATGCCATCTTGATGACCATGGACGCCAAGAGAGCTCTAAATGATGTATCCACATCGATTACATGAAACTTGTCTCGTATATAAATCCTGAAACTTGAGTGAGAGAATATAGGAACCCAGGATTTTCTATCCTTCCTCATTGAAACCAAGAACAATCAACTTATCTCTCCAAGATGTTGGATATCAAGTGATAATCCACTTAATGCTTTTAGACTCATAAGATTAATAGAAGAACCTAGATCAATCGATTTTGATTAGAATGCCATCACTCTCTGGTAACATATATATTATGATCCGTTGTTCCCAACATAAGATCTTCTACAGGAAATATGATTATTGAGAGATCTTGAGTTTGCAATGATTTAGTCATGCATATTTCAACAAAGTAAGATTTATAACTCTTTGAATATCTGAGGGACTGTATCAATGTTTCTTAGAGGTATTTTGACATTAAGAGAGTCTCATACACACTCAATAGTGTAGGGATCTTTCTCAGGTGTGATAGAATATTATAATCTATATTTTCTCTTGATTTAGGCTTTATTCTATGATTTTTGGGAATGATATCTTCGTTTTGATTTGTTTGCCTTTGTCTTTATTTGCATTTCCCTCTTTAATGAAGGTGGTAAGACTTTACCACTTCTCAACTGAACTTGAATCACCTTTATCTTGCTTAGATTCCTCTGAAAAAGTTATTTTTTAGGTCACTTCTTATTCTGGAGGATTGACCAAAAGGGCTAGACTCATTTTTCAACTTCATACATTTCATATGTGATGATATCAATGAATCTGACTCTTCTCCATCAAAATATAGATCTTCATCTAGACCATTGTATCTTTTGTTGTGTCATTAAACAAAATTCAGATATTAACTCCTTAGGCTCTTCTTATTTTAGATAAGAATTTTGATGGGTTTGAAGTCGCTCACTACCCTTATCATTTTGAAGTAACCGATGTCGAAGAACATCTGATATCACATAAATGATTCAACATGTCTCTACTGGACAATATTCACCATTATCTTCTTCATTAGATTCAACAATATGATGTTTAGCATAAAGTATGCAAGCCTAAATGGTTGTCTTGTCAGCTGGTGATACTCCTCCAAATTATTAATAATTTTTTGAGTTGTAGTTCTCTTCTTGCTCTTCTTTTTCTTAGCTGGCCTCTTTGATTTATGAGGCCTACATTTAGTAGACTACTTGTCGTGTTGTGATGAAGTAGCCTTATCAAAATGCCACTGAGAAGTCCAAATACTTGGTTTAAGCATCTATTTTAAGTCCAATATAGGTTTAAGTGGTGATTTCCACTTAATACTACGGATGTCTTTTAGCTGCCTCAGCATTTTCATGTTCTTCTTAGAGATTATTATTTCCCATTCTTCAATCAGAATTGATTTTTCTTTTTTTGTTATCTTTAATGGATGATACAGAAGAGGATGTAATCATCCTTGTAGACTCTCTTTTCAGGTTGACTAGAACACTATCAAATTATGTAAATTCATCTGATCGATACTTCCTTTCTAGCTAATCTTTGAAGACATAAGAATCTTCAATAGAATGGCTGATCATCCGATGATAGGGACAATAATTTGGATTATTGACTTGATCAACTTCTTTAGGCCTTTTAATTTATGGTAATTGTAGACCAACTTTGACTGCTTGTCAAAATAATTTAGCCACATTGTCCCTTCTAAAGGAATATTTTTTGTTCATCTTTTTCTTAAGAGATGGCCGCGTTCGCTCATCATATCTTGTTACTTATTTTGGATTCTCTCCACCACTTGAAAAAGTCTGAGGTTTATCATTTCCTCCCAATGCCAATTTTGGTTGTGGATTATAATGGACAAGCTTCTTTCCTTATCGTCATTGTACATTGGCTATTTTTCCTTATCCACATTATATATTGCATGCTTTTCACCATTTGAGCTATAGGAAGTAGAATGAGTTTCATTTCTTCTTGAGTCTCAAGGTTTGTCTCTCTTTGATTTATCTGTATAAATTTCAGACTTAGGGCAATTCAGCTTTTTAAATTTGGCCACCCTATCAAGCAAGTCTTGGAATGTTATAATTGATGCCATACATAAAAAATGGTGCCATTTTATCATCTATATTGCTCATTAGCAATTGGATCGCATATTCTTCTTCTAATTATTGCTCACATTTCATACTTAGGTTATGCCAATGACTTATGAATTTTGTCACTAACTCATCTTTTCTCCTTTTTAGCAATGTAAGGTCGGATTATTATTTTCTGGTTGAAAACCTTTATGAATATTATCTCTAACTCAGTAAAAGTTTTAACAAAATCATTTGATAATTCTGCATACCATTCGAAAGTAGCTAAGGTCAAGCTGCTGACGAACTGACAAAAAAGTAGTGCATCATTCTCTCTTGTGTTACCACAAGTAGCCTTAAATTGGGCTAGATGTTGCTTTGGGTTACCAAGCCCACTTAAAGTATTAAATTTCAACACTTAGTAACTTTTTGGGTATGACACTTGATCATATTCAGCTGGGTAAGGGCGACCCTTACTCACCAACTTTTCATCTTGCTTTGAAGCTATAATTGCCTTTATCTTTTAATTAATTATTATTTTAGTCGTTACCATGGTGTAGCCATATTTTGAATTATCAAGAGGTAGTTGGTTAACTTCATTCCTCGCTTAAGGTGTAGCATGTACCGCAGGAACCTGAGGTACTAGAGCGACTGGTGGTATGGAAGTTATATTATTAGCTACCTATTAATTAGCAGACAAAATAGGTGCTACATTTGACGTGATATTTTTTTGCAACATATCCATCATGATATTCATTTGTACGATCATGCCATTCATCTTGGTACCAAGCTGTGCAATTTCCTTATCTTTGACTTCCATTTGGCGCCATATTTGTCTTTTCTCTCTAGCTAGTGCCATGGCATCAACAAGTACATGCTCTTCTTCTTCCTCTATTTCTTGTTGTTGTTCTACTTCTTGCTCATCTTCAGGGGAAGAACTTGACTGTCCTTCTCCTTGTGCATTTGCAAGTATAGTTGTTGCTAGGGCTGAATGATGATGCTGATTATAAAAGCATGTACCAGGCTGATCATTTCCTGGTTCAACCATATATAGCTTCAACACCATGATCTCTTTCTCATTTTAATCTTCTTCTTCTTCCTCCTCGGTAGAGATTGAAGATCCATCTTCTACTTGCTTCTGTGGAGACTCTTTGTCATAAACGTCAAATTGTTCGTTCCTTGATCCATGTTGCTGATGGTGTGAGCGAAAGTTCATCTATATCTCTAACTATAGATGACTTCTACTTCCATAGTGTCCTCTTCATCGCCTTCTTTTGCACATGAATTTCGATTGATGTTTTGGATCTCGTTCAAGTATGGAACAAACACTTCTTCCATTAAAAGACGTGATCAAAGTCAACCTTCTCTTGTGGGGGTGAATCTGATTAGCGATGGGATCCCCTAGATGATTCTCAAGGGTGTCGACCATCATGTCTTTTATCAGGGATATCCCTTCTTTTAGGTATGCACTTCTGATGAGTTATTTTTGAGGTGGATTTCTAAATATGTGTATCAGATATCACACCTCTTTCTTTCTTCAAAACTTCATTACGGAGCCTTGGCCTCCATACCTTCTTACCCTTTCGCTGGGACCTTTCGGCAGCGGATTCTTGGACATGCGATCCAAGTGTCATGCTCTGGTGCTCACCAAGAGAAGAATACTTGGCTCGATGACTAGTTACCATAAGAGATGTCAACCACCTTGGTGGAGTTTCAGCATTTTCAATCACCACAGGCCTCTAAAATTTTCTTTTCATCAAGCCTCTTTCCTTGGCTACTTTAAGAACTTTATGTATTCTAGAGGACTGTATTTCAAGCTATCTCCTCTGTGGTGGTGGAGCTTGACGTTGTTGATTCTAGAAAGACCGCTTCACCTCACTAGTAGAGCTATTCATTTTTACCCATTTTAGATTATCAAAGTTGTTATGGGTAGAAATACTCACTTCTGGTGGTAATATTATTTGTTCACTGGGTCATTCAAATGGGATCTACTGAGCCCTCATCTCAGCATTTCTTTTCTTCTTTGCCTTTTGGTTAATTTGTTTCCTGATGAAGAAGCTTCATGATCATGCTTTCCTGGTACAAAAGGTCCAATCGATGAAGCAATCATACCATCAGGCATCAAAGACACACAGTTTGCCCATTGACTATTTTTTTCATCATGGAGGCTTCAGATTGACCTAGTCTTTTAAAAGCGAAAGTTCTCTCTGGGAGAACTCCTTAATAGGATTGCTGAACCGGTTGGCAGCATGACTAGAGGAGCTTCAAGAAAGTGAGGCCTCCGCGTGACCTCGAGAGTGTACCAAGGGTGGGTATTTCAAGAGTTGCACTTATGATGGTGGAAATTCAATCTACCAAATTGAATGGTAGCTTCAACATCTCTGTTGATGACGTGTTAACTAGGCATATGTTTACACCATGCCCGAGCTGAACAATGAAAGGAGTGCTCTAAAGATCCATTCTGCATAAGTGAAAGATGGGGATTAGTAATTATTAATTATTATTTCATCCCATCCTTTAAAATACAGAGATACTACAGAATAAAATAATAGTGTAATAAAAATATACTCTACATAATAATTCATTCGACATAGAGTCTCATACATTAGTAAATTGAATTTATTACACATTTAAATCACCATTTTTTGTTTTGAATTTTCAAATATTTTGTTGCTACTATAGCACATATATGACTAGCCAAAGATGGAATAACCCTATCCTCAACGAGTCCAAAAGTGTGGGCTCAAAAACCAGACCTCTTGACAATTGAATGAGAATATGATATTAATGTGTCTGTAATTTTTAGAAGCAGATGAGATAGTAGATAAGACACTACTAGAGATTTTCCCTCACTTGTGAGGACTTTAGATCTGGTTCTAAGTTTCCTATAGGCGCAATCCTATAGTTAATTACCCCTCTCAATAAATAAGAGATAACTTTTGATTAAGACTAGTCATTAGATCATTGAATGTGTAGCATATAGTAGTAGCATATGGA
This sequence comes from Cymbidium sinense, assembly GCA_021442155.1. Classification (NCBI taxonomy): domain Eukaryota; kingdom Viridiplantae; phylum Streptophyta; class Magnoliopsida; order Asparagales; family Orchidaceae; genus Cymbidium; species Cymbidium sinense. The sequence continues at coordinate 60,118 of JAKCPB010001842.1, forward strand.
GTTTTGATTTTTAGATTTATAAAATTTAGTAGTATTAGCTTAAAGTGGATGGTTGGGGGAATGATAACCCGATCTAGATCCCATGGTTCCATCATCCCGGGCTGTCGTGGTCCCTAGTCTACTTAGCCTGAGGTGGTATAACCCAACTTGATGAAGGATCCTTATCAACAACACATGGGTTATGTCATCTAAGAAATCCTTGACTGGGTGGTGTTTGTTTAAGGAGACAATCTTAAGTCTACCTTAGCTGACAGAGGGCTTTTTGTCCTATCAAGTGTACCCTATGATTCACAACTCAAAGGGCAGAGCCATTGGGGAGCATATGGGCTACAGTTGTGATCATAATATAATAGTTCCATTTGGCGGCAACCACATGATCAGAGGACCCTGGTCATAACTGCATCATATGTGGAGCTTATTGGCCAAGCTACGCAGTCAGAGGACATGGGCCACATCCTTACTGTGAGATTGATTGAGAGTGAACATAGTAGAACACTTGATTTGACATTGACTCCTTTGTGAGCTAGAGTTTTCTTAATTTATCACCTTCAACAAACCATTATGGAAGGTGGATAAATTAAGTTTTGCTTTAAGTTTTTAATTATTGAATTTCATTTAAGCAGTTTTTAGATTGATACTTGATTTAAGTTAATTTGATTTGAAATTAGAATCATATTTTGATGGAAGTATCCCCTCCGGTTGAAATCACTATTTAGCACAACCATCATCGGGATAGTTAATTGATTGAATCAAATATATTTGAGAACTTTAGATCCTGTCAACTCTGTTTAGTTCATAATAAGGATCGATCTACTATCACATGATAGAATTAGCTTCTCAGATATTTTAATAAGTTGAAATTCTTATAATAATTAGATTTTTAGGTTTTGTTAACCCGGACCCGGTCCTAAGACCAAACTGGGAAGCAACTCACACAACATCCTCAGATACTTGAATCTAAACATTCAGCATAGTATCAAGGCCCATGTGAGTGTATTTAAGAATGCCTTAATTAACGCCTTTTGTCTTGTAAGATGTGTGAATGGGCATGAGGGGCATCTTAAATTATTCTAATAGCTTACTAGACCCCTTGGAAATAATATTTGATCGCCTCTTGTTGACCTCATTTTTAGAATGAGCTCTCAATCCTCCCATCTTAGACATAGGACTCCTCTTAGGCTTTAAGAGTTCCTTAGTCTTAAGACACATCTAGTGATTAGGTGGACACTCCCCTAGCCCTAGAAGACTTAGAAGAGTTAGCCATAGGAATAGATCATGCCTTAGGGGTGTTAGGAAAATTTTCTACCTTAGCTTAAACCATTCCTCACTTTCCTTCTTTCAAGTCAAACTCCAAATCAATTCTAGATTTTCTCCAAACTCAAATCAATTCCATGATTGAAATCCATGATTCCCAAATCAAAAATTCAATAAATCAATTCAAATCCAAAATCATGATTCAATTCAAAACACCAAACCAAAGTATCAAATCTAATTTTCAAATTTTGAGAAGTCCTTAATCCTTAAAGGACTAGCCAAAATCATATTGATCAAATCAATTCAAATTTGAGATTTTCTCATAATCCATTTATATTCTCATTTATATTCATATATATAAATGAAATATAAATATAAATCAATCAATCAACTTAAACTAAAATTCCAAATCAATTCATGAATTTCTTAAGTCCCTTTAATTTTCCATTAATAGCCAAAATCAATTATCAAATCAATTCAAACCTTTGGGATTTTCTCAAAACTTATTTATATTCTCATTTATATTCTTATATATAAATGAAATATAAATATAAATCAATCAAATCCAATCCAAAAATTAAATTCCAATTTAAAATTCTCTTAAATCCTTTAAATTCCCTTTAATGAATTTAACCTAAATCTTGATCAAACCTATTCAAACCTTTGGGATTTTCTCAAAACTTATTTATATGCTCAATTATATTCTCATATATAAATGAAATATAAACATAAATCAATCAAATCTAATTCAAAATTAAATTTCAATTTAAAATTTCCTTAAATCATTTAAATTCCTTTAATAGATTTAACCTAAATCATGATTAAACCACTTCAGATCCTTGAAATTTTCTCATGATCTATTTATATTATCATTTATATTCACATATATAAATAAAATATAAATTCAAACAATCAAAACTAATTCCAAAAATCAAACATCAACTCAAAATTCAATCTAAGCCTTTCAAGTCAAAATCTTGAACTTAGCCAAATCAATTCCAAATCAAGCCAAACTCTTGATTTTCTCTCATGATTCAATCAAACCTACAATCATGACTCATATATAAATCCAAACTTCAATCACTCAATCAAAACCTAGTTCAAAAATCAAACCCAAGACCCTCTTCATATTCTTCCTTTGAATATGAAATTTTCAAATGGATCAAAACCCATTTGACTTCAAATCACTTGTAAATGGATTAATATTGCAATCATAAGTCTATATACAAGATCAACCAACTTCAATAAAGCTTTGACCAAGCCATTTGATCCACTTAGGTTCACTTGACCCAAAGTGACCTAAAAGTGACCTAAAGTACCCTTATGGGCCAGCCTTTGATCTTAATCGAATTTGATTGAACTGAACTCATATATCCCTCTCATCATGATCAACAATCATCATGTGATGATCAATCAATCAAATTGGGTCAAACCAAGTCAAACCTAAGGGTTGACAAAGTCAACACTTAACCCAAAATGAAACCTTACATAGCCAAATTCTACCATAGGCCAAATTGATTGAAACCATTGATCAAAGTTCACTCATGACTTACATTTGAACTTGACCAAGCCAACATTTGAGCCTAACATTGCCCAATTGGCCCACTTGACCCAAGTTGACCCATTTTGACCTAAAGGGTCAAAATGTGTCAAAACTTGATCTAAGCCAAATTGATTGAAACCAATGGGTCAAGTCCATTCCAAATCACTTATGGAACTTGACCAAAGCCTCAATTGGCCAACTAGACCTAACCTAGCCCAATTGACCTTAGACCCAACATGATATAAAGGGGTCATGTTGAGCCAAAATTGAACTTAACCCAAATTGATTGGAAACAAAGATACCAATACACTCCATATGACTAACCTAACCTAAACCTATCCTTGACCTACCTCAAATAGGTCAAATGGGTCAAATAGGTCAACGTTGACCCATTTGACCTAAGTGAAGTCATATGAGCCAAAACCAAATATACCAAATTGAATCAAACCAAAGCCACCAAAATAGTTCAAATGGTCATATGAACTTGACCCAACCCTTGGTTTGACCCAATTTGACCAATTGGTCAACTTGACCCAAGTTGACCCATTTTGACCTAAATGGGTCAACATGAGCCAAACCCTATCAAATGAATTCGAAATCTCTTGAAACTTGGCCAAACCTAGTTTCTCCACATACCCAACATGTCCAAAGTGGAAAAATAGCAAAATGACCATCCTACCCCTAGGCCATAGAACAAATTTTGGCTTGATCCATGGGTAATTTGGTCATACCCTCTTCACAATCACTTGAGGCTTTCCTAAAAGCTCAAGGGGATCTAGTGATGAGTGGTGCACCCAACCCAATGGGTTTAGCCTATTTGGCCCCTAGACCAAACCCGACCCCTAGCTAAAAATTGAATTTTCAAACTCCCTCTCAAGCTTAAATTCAAGCACATGGGAGGTTCAATCCTTGGATAAAATCGACCATGTGCACACTCAAAATAGTCAAACAAACTCTCCAATATGATCAATTGGATCAAAATGACAAGAGTTCTTGCCCATCCATAAGTGGGAGATATA